>JADDOH010011638.1:0-50183 GCA_016648135.1 Agrypnia vestita
ATAATGAAGGGATTTTAAATCGAATCATTACCTGTGATGAAAAGTGGATCCTTACGATAATCGGAAGCGCTCATCGCAATGGCTGAACCCTGCCGAACCAGCCAAACCATGCCCCACGCGAAAATTGACTCCAAAAAGTTACTTGTGAGCGTTTGGTGGACTAGTGCTGGTGTCGTTCACTACAGCTTTCTTAAATCTGGCCAGACGATTACGGCAGATGTCTATTGTCAGCAACTGTAAACCATGATGGAAAAGCTAGCTGCTAAACAACCGAGGCTGGTTAATCGCTCTAGGCCACTGCTGCTTCATGATAACGCTAGACCACACACTGCACAACAGACGGCTACCAAATTAGAGGAGCTTCAATTGGAATGTCTAAGACATCCACCGTACTCTACGGACCTTGCCCCAACAGATTACCACTTTTTTGGAAATTTGGATAACTTCTTGCAAAGGAAAAAATTCAACTCCGATGGGGCAGTCCAAACCGCCTTCAAAGATTTTATTGATTCCCGTCCGAATGGTTTTTTTAGTAAAGGGATCGATGAACTAACTATTAGATGGCAAAAGTGCATAGATAACAATGGTAGATACTTTGATTAAATAAATATATTATAATAAAAAAAAATCGGCTTTATGTTCCTCCCATACTAAACGCCAATTTCATATGTAAGGACCTAATATATATATATTTGTGATAATTGAATAAAAAAAACCTTAATTATTTCTTATTTTGAAGCTGAAACCTTTTAATTCGTCACCAAATTTATTTTGATTGAATATTGATTTCTGTTACATAGTTTTCTGTGTAAGTGTGATTATTTTTAATTTCTGTATTTTTAGATTGTTACATATCATTTGTTTATTTTACATACATAAAAAATAAATAAATTTATTGACTTCTTCGTATCTTATATTCGAAATTCGGTTTTTAATTAATTTTTATTTTTTCAAAATATTTTCATGATTTTCTAAATAAACGTTTAAATAAAATATTAAGATACATTTTAGATGTCTCACAGAGACCAATCTATTTAAATGGAAAAGAAGTATGTTCTAAGAACATACACATACAATTATTGTGTTTAATATTGTCTATTCTGTCCGTAATATCAAATTCGGTTTGGTAGGTATTATTTAAAAATATATTTCATAATTTGTAAGCTTGAATGTTACAAGCATCTGCATTATAAGTAACGTAAAGTATAAGTAAATTTTTCACATTTAATATTTCAAAAATTAAAAAAAAAATAAAAATCGTTTCGTATTTTAATAATATCATTAAACTTAATTTCGAAGAAATTATAGCATCCCTATAATACACTTACATAATGAAATTCCGGTTTTATTTTGTAGGTAATTACTTATACAACTTTTCTGAAAAATTAATCGGACAAATATCTCGGCTTAGTTTGTTAACCGGCTTGACCTGCTGTATTTCAAAATAGCGGCTGTTTAAGCAATAAAAAATTCATAACCTGCTACGTATTTCTCTTAGCGTAAAAAATAAACATATTCTTCATACTTCTTGTATATTATCCGGTCCAAATTTTTTTCTTTTAAATTACTTATCGAAATTCATTGCTTCTTAAAATTGGATCTAGGAAATAAGTAAAAAAATACCGGCAAAATCAATTGAATTATTTTGACATGTTTTACTTGCACTTATGTAAGATGTCATTTTGTCAATTTTTATTTACATCCTCTAGGAACAGTATATATTTTTATATATTTTTCTGAAGTAAGTTTTCTATTATATATAATATATATATATATGTTAAATCTAAGGCTTTCACGGGTACAATATATGTTAGTTCTAACTACTTTGGGGGTAACCCGCGTCAAATTCTGGTCGTCAGGACCAATCGTCTGCCGACGTTTCCAACAGATCTCACTGTTCATCTTCAGGGCGCCTTGTCGATGAGCTGCTTCTCCAAAAAGCGTACATCCGCTTGGGTCCGGAGTGACGGTGAGCTCCTACTATAAGCTTTCTACTATATATATATATATATATAGTAGAAAGCTTATACTTTCTATTACATATATTTCTTTTTCATTTCTATTTTTTTCATAAATTTTGTTTTCTAAAAAACAAAAATTAAAAAAAATCTGAAATACTCAACCATGGGTGTTCTGTGATGTGTTTCGCTTCTGTAATTGAGCCTCTTGGCGTGTTGAAACGTAAAAAAAAACCTGCGCATCTAAGTAAGTATTTTACATCAAGTGAATAGGACAAACATTTATGTTAAATGAAAGTATAGATCAATTGTCGACAATGAATTGTATGTACTCGTATTGTCATAGATATATTATAGTGTTTCCCGAGCAGGCGTTTACATTTCGCTTTTGGCAAGAGATTCGGGTTTTTGACCTCAGTACATAAATATTGTAGGAGAATTGAATTCAGTAATGTATTAATTAATTGGAGCAACAGACAAATAAAACAATTCTCTCCGTGCGTAAGAATGCTTTCTTCAAATAGCACAGAAAATGAATTTGCAGAATTGTATTGGTTGGAACTGAATACTTTTTATATCAACGCCCAAAAAAGCTGTTGGACGCATTGGCTTCCCAAGAAAATGGAATCGGGATAGTGTCAGTTATTTAGTTCAAGTATTAGAAAAATGACAACATGTGGACAGAATAAAGAAAGGAGTGCTGAGTTGGTTTGGTCAATTAGAACGTATGAGCGAGGAAAGGATGGTAAAGAAAATATATGCGGAGAGTGTTGAAGGCAACAGGAAAAGAGGGCGTCCGCGAAAGACCTGGCATGATCAAATACTAAAATGTCGGAGGATGGCCCTGTAAAAAGCCTCAACAACCGTAGAGCTTGCACGAGAAGATGTATGAATATAGCCGAAGCAAAAGTGATGTGTTAGATGGAAGAATATGGCGTTCTATCCTCTCTGCCTACCCCTGCAGAAAACGGCGTGATGGTCAGTTAGTTAGTTAGTTCACAGGTTGTAATTAAATGACCTAAAAGCTTTTAGACAGGATTTGTGATGTGTGGTACACTAATTCGTTTAACCATATCCGCCTTTAAAACACGGTTTCTTCGTGTTCTTGAAATATCGCGATGTATGATTGTTTTGTGTAAGGATTGCAAGCATGTAAGGCCCGGTTGTTTCAAGTTCGATCAAAGTAAGAGGTCGATTAAAGCATAGATTTTTACGGAAACGGATCGTCTGATTGGAGGAGAACGTAAAAATCTATGCTTTAAAAGAACGCTTACTTTAATCCAACTTGAAACAACCGGCCCTTAGGCATACAAGTAATCGGGTCATAAAATACTCACATGGTATATTCACTGGGTTTAATGGCGCGCGTTACAGATTTCGACTTCATTAAAGGTTACTCACCAGTGGAGAGATTTTAACATAAGTTAATCAATAATTCTGCAAAAAAATAATTCCCTATGCAAAATGGAAGGGACCCTGCATTTCAATGGAATCAACTAAGGATACACTGTGGCTATCCTCATCAGGGGTTGTATTCAGAATACTCTTTCATAAGCATGTTTTTATAAAAGTGCATCTTTGTAAGTTAATTTCCGTTTTTGAAAAGTATTGACGCTATCAATTCAATTCAATTCAATTCAATTCAATTCAATTCAATTCAATTCAATTTATTTCACGATAATATGTACATGACAAACAAAATGTTTAAGGCATACATATTAGGAAGTATATATCAAAAATGAAAATATTTAATAAATTAAAAATAACATAAAATCTGGTCAAAGGTGTAGGAGAATCCCGCTTCGGAAAACCCCCTCAGACACATGGAATATATCAATACCCAAAGCAATTTTGTTCAGCATAGCTGTGGCTCTTCCAACAGGCATAACCATCGGCAGGTTGGTCCTGTATATTGGAATGTGAAACAATCTATGCTGACGATGTCTAGTGTAATTATCAGGAACATACAAACCAATGCTCTGCATAATTTCAGGATTATCGATCATACCGCGCAACAATCGATAAAAATGTGTAATCAAATACACATTATAGCTATATAGCTATAATGTGTATTTAAATAATAGCTATATAGCTATTATTTAAATATTAATGTTGTTATTAAAAATATTTTACTCAACGTAAAATATAAATTAATTAAAAAAATATAGTTGCTTATAGTTTTAAAATAAGGTCTGGATTATCAGGCCCGAATTCAGAGTCAATACTTAAATGAAGTAATTTTCAGTAAAAAATAATACTTTTCAGACGTACCTTAACTTTTAAATCATTTAAGTATTGACTCTGAATTCGGGCCTGAGAAGCGTTTTTCATCTGAGTGGTAGACTGCATTTGCGTAATATGAATGTAAAGGTTGACGTCCGCTGACATGGCCCACTATTCGAATATTACGTCCGATGATTTGTATGGATCGGCATGTATGATAGACGTGCGATGCTTATTTTCTCACATAATTGGTACACACTAGTGATTGTGATTGGTTTTCAACTGTAATTATGATTAGTGACTACCAGTTAACGATTAAAGTTTTAGGTTATTACGTACTAGTGTTCACCGAATCTAATCTAAATATAATTTAAATATAATTATTTCGTTGTCTGCCTGTCGGTTCGTACATCCACAACTTGCTGGAATTAAAACTTTAGATAATAAGGGTGTGACACGCAATCAGCGTGCGGCTTTTGGCAACACGGTCTTGACATTTTTATATATTAAAAAAATATATGTATTTAGTTTTAGGTTTAAGTTAATAAAGTCAATTTAAGAAAACAAATAGTTCTATTCGTGCATTTTCAGCTTCAAAATGTCCCGTATATGTAAGAGTATGTATCCAATGCGGGATAGTAAAATTCTTTGGAGTATTCCAACATTTTGGTGTATTTCGATAGCGTGAATTTATACATTAATTATTTAAAAAATTTATCACACAATAATCTGCAACTTACATCACAGATAATTGAGCTTCCGACATAGCGAAATTTACAAAAATATTTAAAAACCAATTTACTATTGTTCAAATGTAGCAAATTTATTTTGTGGTAACATAATTATAATTAATAAAAATTAACTTTGTTTAAACCACTTATTTATTGAAAAAAATCAACATGTTTCAAGCTTTGAAACATGTTGATTTTTTTCAATAAATAAGTGGTTTAAACAAAGTTAATTTATATTAATTATAATTTACTATTGCGCTGTTTCCCAAAGACGTTGGGAAAATAAAACCCAATAGACCTTGGGAAAATAAAAGAGGTGTAGGAAGAACTCAAAAGAGATGGGCCGACGACATAACCGCTGTGGGGGGAAAGAAATAGCTACAATTAGCAAATAACAAGGAAGGAGCCTATATCCAGCAGTGGAGAGATGAAGGCTGAAAAAGAAGAAGAAGGATAAATTATAGGTGTCCCATAGACATGAAGCTGTTAACATCGGAAAATATGTATGGAAGTCTTTTTCGGGTATAGCAGACATGGGTTATTATGGGTTTTCAACCATGGATGGAGATGGCGTAGTTGTATTAAAAAATTTAAAGCAAGGTACATATATACAATTTTCCAAAATTTTATACATGTATAGTCGAACTTGGGTGGAATCCGTGAACGATACATAGCTTAAAGTGATCACTTAAGTCGGCTGCATGACAGGTCGTCAGTATTGTAACGCCCAAAAAAGACTCCATGCACTCTTTAAAACAAAAATAGCTTCGTCTTTGTGAGACAACAATAATTTACATTAATACCGATAATTATTAAAATTATCATTTTTTCAAAATAATGTTTACGCGCAATTCGTACTTCAGTATACTGGCTGCACTCGCCTGCACAATAAGTCAGTAAATAATATTTATGTATATATTGTTATAGACCATTTGGGCATTCATTTAGCAATATCATATGCAAGTCTTTCATGCTCAGTGATGCACTTATTTTCTTGAATGGTTTATTTTACGATTCGAAGCGTGCGCTTCCGCCATAAGAAGCAATACGCTATACGTCGTACCGGACTGTGTTAATCCTTTATTAAATATTTATAGTTAGGCCAGCATATTAAACTCACACCTGGTCTGCAGATTTCATTGACTGTAAACTTTATGTACTTTGGAAACGGTTTCATGTTCAAGATTAAATATTCTTGATGTGTGGCGGTGTGCATCAAACAAGTCGATAGTAAAAGTAAAATTGCATACAAGAAACGACGTCTTCGAAGAACTGTACTGTAGATTAGATAGGCAAGAATTGATGTTTTCAGCCGAATTGCGGACAATATTGAAAATACAAGAAACAGAGAAAGATCGGAATAATTAGAAGCCTAGTACTCAATCTTATACGGTCTCCAGAACAGAAGGAAAAACTGGGAATAATAAATAAGATTTATCAGGCGACTCCCCCGACCCTTCTAAAACATGGGGATGAAGATAATATTAAAGCGATTGTCTAGCAATGCGAGCGAAATTCACCACTTTTCTCATATCTTCTTTTGCATTTTGTTAAATTTTTGTATGGAAAGGTTTCAAATTAAAGTTAATCCATTAGGTTCCATGTATGTCTGACAACGCGAGCGAAATCCACCAATTTTCTCTTGCATTTTGTATTGTAAGTTTTTGCACGAAAAGGTATCAAATTAGAATTAATCCATTAGGTTCCACGCATTTTAAATACATACTCGTTTCTAAAATGGCAAAAGCTAATTAAGTATCTTGGAATATTAGTTAGTTATAATGGTCGCCTTTGAAGAGTGCAGAAAAGGTTTCTACGTGTTGGAGTCTCGATAAAAACTATCAGATCTTGTTCGATCCGATTCTAAGTGGGGCATATTAAACCCCTTATAAGAAATCCAACTTCTTTAGAATAAGTCAGCATTCTTATAGTGTTGGTTATTTTTCTCCCATCACAAAAATGTGTCATACAAAATATATTGTGTTGATCTTAACGTTGATGCTGATATTCTTGCAGCTTTACACAACATCCATTTTCTTGATAAAATTTAATCAATTATTTATTGTTATTATTACTGTTAATGACTCGTTATAAATAAAATAAAATAAAAATAAACTGCTATTGGGAAAATCTAATTCACCCAACTAATGGAACAACTGGGACCAATTGTCTGACATTTGGCGTTTCACATACAACAAGAGTAAAGTAAGGCGCGAGACTTTCACTGGACAATGAGTGTTGTCTGCAAAGAATTTTAATACAATGAAATTCGTATCTCAAACATTGATTCGAGTCTAAAATATTATCTGTGGATTTGTGCTGTCAGATTTTTTCCGGTTTTACTATTAACATTATATTTATTTTTATTTTTTTTTTAAATTTTATTTTGGGAATCATAGCAAAGTGTCGATAAAAATGTCTAGGTTATTTATAGAATTTAACAGAATGTATTTTGAAGCGGAACGAGTTATGAAACAGTTTTTTAATTAGTTAGTCCTGCCAAAGTTTGGGTAAAATAAATTATTTGAACGCGTTGAGTATGTAGGACAGCATTAACCTATTTTCTCTAATAAATAGGGTGAGTCAACCAAGTTATTCAAGATTTTATAAAGATAATAATGTAACGAGATTCAAAAAACGAGGAAAACTGCAAATAATCTAAGGTTATTATATATTATGATAAATTGCGTCACATGGGGTGCGAGGGAACAGTTAGTTTTGACAAGCAATTGAAAGACCATAGATTCCGGGTGAATGAAACGAGCAAACTGTGATCCAAGCGAACATAGACAACTAACGAATTCACGAGTGTAAAACATAGATAATACATAGTGTACCTGTGTGTAGAAGGTTTTATAATTACGTAAATTGTATTTCATTCGGTCCCCATGGTGAATGCGTGACAGCATACTGACATAAATTAGAATAGAAAAGCTAAATAAATGGCACTTAATTTATTCAATAATGTTCATGACTTCATTACAAAATTAACGTTAGAGAAACATAATTACCTACTCGTGGCGTCTGCTTGCTTGACGAAAAAACTTTGGATCGATTTTTAACCCATTTCCTGTGATCCAATCGAGCTGAAACTTTGCAAGCAGACTCGTGGCGAAGATCAAGAAGATCTATCAAATCTTCGTTAAAAAAAATTAATAAATATTCGGATTTTTCAAATTTTTAATGGTTTTTTCATATAACTTACTAAGTTGTATGAAAATATTTCAACGCGTCTGGTAGACACGGAACCTGATTATAGTATAATTTTAGATTTTTGGATTTTTTTTATTACTCCCTTTCGTAGCGTCGCTCGACCGAAGCCCGACGCGTAGGCTAAGCGCCAAACCAGTTTCTACTAGTAAATGAGAAAGGGAGTATAATAAAAACTTGGTTTTTATGGGTAATTTTTTTTGAATGATTCAAATAGAAACAGCACGCATGGATGGATATAACATTGTTTTAAGTATTATGGTGAGTTTTTGAAGTAATCGTTGATAAGACCGAAAAGAAAAATAGTACCTACAACTATCCGCGCGTTTATACGCTTGTCTACTTTTGTTATTTTAGTAAGCATTTGCATTCATTGTAAAATTAGTTTAACTGTGGGTATATCTTGGCTCAGCGCCAGATGTGTGTAATATGTATTTGCTGTCGAATGTCTCCGGCAACTGTTTCCTTAAAATGTGATCCACAATCTCTGGAATAATATAATACAATATTTTTCAATTTATTTTACATTGTACAGTATCCTTACAGGATTAAGCAGTGAGATAGAATGTCACACTCTTCTGTCTCGATGTATTAGGCTGGCATCGTTCACTTTCATTTATATCTTATCCCAGTTTAAGGCTACTAACAGGGCCACCATCTAATATTACATACTTTCAGTATTTTATTTACTTAAAACCGAATCCGTTCTTCTACGTATTTCCCGGTCCTACATCTCCTTTCTGTTTATCAGTCAATTTTATTCTTCTTCTTGTTCTTTAATTTTTAGATCTTTTTCAAATTTCTAAATCTTTCAATTGTTAGTGACGGACTTAAGGGCAAATAATGATGTCGTATAGAAAATAATGAGGTGTAAAAATGCATAATTCTCTGTGTAATAATGTCCGCCACTAACGCTACCAGAAGGCGCAAATAATGATGAGGAATAAAAAGCAAAAAAAAAAATATTCTCTGTGTAACAATGTCCGTCACCAACGTAATCAGATGACGGAAATAATAATTAGATATAAAAGTAAAAAAACATAATTCTCTAAACTCCAAGTAACAATATCCGTCGCTACTAGATGGCCGTGATATTTTTAAATTGTTTTTCCCACATAAATGCATTAATTATCGCATGCTATGTAACTTTTTTTCTGCTTATATACATTTATGTACTATTTATTTTACTTTACTTTATGCATTAATTATCTCATACTATGTAACTTTTTTTTCTGATTATATATATATATATATATATATATGTACTATTTATTTTACTTTACTTTATGCATTAATTATCTCATATTACGTAACTTACTTGACACAAGAGTTAGTCTCTTTTTGGCGAGGTACAATGATAAAAAAAAATTATGTACATAAATTCTATTTTTATGTATCAAATATGTAAATATATAATGATTTGTATTTAATAAATAAAAAAATATTATTTGTTCAACGGTACCAAATCTTCATACTTAGAATGTATTTTGCACATGATTCATAGTTTTATTTTGCTTGATGCTGCTCGTGCGGTAGGGAAGCGACGACAAATCTTCATCCGCCTACCGCCTGACCGTGCATCACTCGTCTTGTATGACTTCTTGCTGAGTGTTCCGTACAGTTGTTTTCGACACCATATTTTCAGATAAAGTTCTGACGTGTATGACTCCCTTGAATTCAACAATTCCGAGTAAGTTCACTTTGTAATTCCCCAGATTTTAACACGGAATATGTTTTTCCAGCGGCCAACCCCAGTAAAAATTGTCACGAAAATTGCGTCAACTCGTGTAGTGTAAATAATTAGCCATTTTTAAGCATTTTTAATGAAAAAAGTGTAAAAGTTTAAAAATATTTAATATACGTTTGTTTTAACTGCATAACATTTAAGTTCCAAAAAACACGACTTTTCTACAAATCTGTATTCATTTATAAATTAGTAAAATAATGGGTTTATTCCAGCATTGAGTTGAGTCAGTTGAGTGTGTATACAAATATCTATATCGATAATTACATGAATATTAATGAGAGAAACATAATTATATTTGTATATTTGTTATTCTTTTCACTGTTTGTTCTGTTCTTGTCCAACTATTTACGTTGGACATTAAGTAGAATTTATGAATATTTTTTTCGTACCAGAAACTTCAACCTAAAATCACTCGCTTATTCCAGTCCGAAATAATAATGGTCTTTCAGGGAGATTATAAAATGTAAGTAAACATTAATTTTAAAGTATTTAAGTGATTTAAAAAAGTGATCATGGTAAAAATAAACAAAAAAATGTTCATGTCATCTATTTATTTCCTTATGACAAACAATTATTATCTGTGAACACTTCCACAAAAAATAATGTAATTACATTATTTTCAGAATATGAAAATAGTATATAATAAACTGTAATGACCGTGTTTGTCAAAATGTGGGGCAAGCGATTGGATATACCTGGGTGGTATAGTAAATGTTTAGGAGACACATAACGTGTTTAAAAAAATACATATCAAGTACCTAAGTACAGATTCCAAATGACTGTGGCAATATTTCTAATATAATTAACAGGAATACAATTTGTTAAAATATCAACATGTTTCGGGTCCAATAATCCCTTCATCAGCATACTTAAAATCGAAATGAAGATATTAATTAACAAAACAAAAATATATATTTTGCGGATGAATAACTAATAAAGTACTAATGTGAAAGGGTAATTATTTTCAAAAATGAACTGGTTATTTATTATATAATATTAAAATTACTATTAACACTTTTTTTCCAAAATTTATTATTTATTCAACTGTAATCCTGTTATTTGAGTGTATAACTTGTAAACCCTTATTAATATCAAGGGTAGTTTGTTTCCAAAAGAATATTACCAAATTCAGAAAAGATATTGATTAAACTTAAGGTTTTTAAATAGAAATAACTTTTATTCGTGAAGTTAATATAATAAATAGATACACCAAGTGCTCGGATAAGAATAAATTTCAAGAACTGAAATAACTAATATTTAGGAGATGAAACACAAATTTGTCGGTGTTTATTTAACCCATGATACGAATGGAAAATGTTTGAACGAAAATATGTAGGATATTTACTTATATCTGTTCGCCATTATTTCCTGGGTCCAGATTATTATATAAAATGACACGATTTAAAATATTATTTCGTGTCATTTTGAACACATTTGAAATTGTAATTAAAAGAACATAAGAATTAAATCACAAATCATATAAAAAATATAAATATCATTTTACATCCATCTTAATGAAGATACAGTCGTATTGAAACTGTATCTTAATATTGTTATACGTTTAAAAATAAATTGTAAAATGGTTTAGTTTCTTCGAATAAAAAAAAAAAAAAAAATTATTTTAATGCGGTTCAAAATGTAAAATAATAGGTACTTATCACAAATTCACAACAAAGTTAATATTGATGCATGATGTATTTTTTAAAATACCTTATTATTCTAATATCGCAATTTGACGTTTATCACGAAAACATCATACATATACTTACATTACACAGGCCGTAAGTTGTAACATTGTATAATGATAAGTAACTTCACGTTATTTCGTTAGTTTGTTCGTTCAGATATGTTTTTACTCCTATAAAATTGCTTATTTAATTTCGAAATAATCTACCAGTCGACGTGTGGTCAGTCGGTATAGGAGAAATCTCGTTGATATGTCGGTACGAAGGCGCTGTTTTAAATTCGCATCCGATTACAAATCCCAGCAGCACATTATCCGGGCAGCGGCGTGTCAAATTATCGCGATAAATAGGAAATTGGCGCGCGGCACGTCCATCTGATAGCGCCTGGGAGGTGGGCAAAACGGCTAGCACGTGTCGGTAAAAACGCCCCCTACTCTGTTACACGAGAGGTTAGCGGGTGCACCGCGTATTGGGTGCGTGTCTCGGCTATTCGTTACGGTTATCTGATTTGTAACATGTGATCTTTTTGCGTTATTTATATTATAGACACAATTTTAATTTCAGGCCTGGATATTTGTTCTTACACGTGTTCAGAGTCGGGTGGTTTATTGACAAAAATTTATATTTATCACGACCCAAAACGACTATATCGGCAGTATTCTGAATATAACAGGATGTTAATTGGCGATTGTTAGGCAGATACCCCCTCACTCAAAAATAGAGAATCTATGAAAAATGACGATATTTCTATCGTTGTGGCAGAAATATCGACATTTATTTAATATTTGAATCATTCATGAAACAAACTGATTTCTACAAACTTTTAAAATAATATTAATATTTATTTTGTGTAATATTCACGAAAAACTTACATTTTAGGCAAAACTCCACATCACAAATGACTGGTTTGCGTATTGATATAAATATCGCTCCGACATCAAATGAGCAGGTCTGATCAGGTAGATGCATGACTTCTTTAAAGGTCTCATCTAAAATTGCAAAAGTCGTTAATGTAAATTATTAATTTAGTAATTACAAGTCTCTATTTTTGATAAATCAATACATCTCTATTTTTGAGTGCTGGAGGAGTAATCAACGACTGTCGTAAACCTGCGTCTTTTCTATTTTTGAGTTTTGCGGTAGCAATAACCAAAATAAGAAAAATTTATAAATCTTTAACAATTCACACACTAATATTGTCGGTTACTTTTCTCCCATCACAAGGTTGTGTCGCACATATAATATGTATTGTGCTGACCCTAACGTTTATGCTGATATTCATACCTTATCTTCGTTCAAAAACTCACTCATACACAACATCCATTTTCTAAACGATGACCTGAACCTATAGATCCATTAAATCAATTATTCATTATGTACCAATTGCACTACATTCAAACACTAAGTATACAATACACATAAATGTACATGTAAAATATACTTAAATGCAAATATACATGTTATTAGAGCGTGCCGAAGACACTTGTAATCGGGATAATGGGCATAGTCTTCACCATAATGTTTATTATCAGAGTATCATGTACCTATTATCTAATAAAAAGAAAAGATATAATGTTTTTTATTTTATTTTTTTATTTCTTATTTATTTATTAGAAACACTAACAGGATATAATATTATTTGTTATAATATTATAATATTATATTAAAATATTTTATAATATTATAATATTATTTGTTCGTAGTTCCTTTTTATCTTTTCGATGCCTAACTCCTTTATCCATTTTATAATGTGATTTTTTAATATTATCCTATTAGCTGCATCTTTTATATTCAACATTACTTAAAGGAATGGATCTACGATACGTAATAAGCATACAATTCAACAGCTGAAAGATAGCCGTTCATCTAACAAATTATCCGGGAAGTATGCCAAAATGCAACGAGAAATGTGATTGAAAGAGATCGTGTTTGTGTGTGTAGCGCTTGAGGCAGACATTTGGCTGATATTATTTATCATAAATTATTAAGAGTGAAATAAACGATCTGTAAAGAAATTATTACGCTTATTTGATTTAAGAAAAAATACTGAAACATCGCTTCGTAAAAATATATTGTATTTTTAGTAATTTAATGGATTATTCAATATTATATCGTATTGTGAGGACTGCAACAGTAATTATAACTTCCGGTTAGCTTTGGTTAACAGTTCAGCGTTGCTCTGGGCACTTTGACAAAATTAATATATTTGCTCAAGCACCTACATGTTTAGCGTATAAATCATATTGACTAGCTCAGTGAAAAAATCATTATTTTAGAAATTGTATTTATGCACCGGTATGCATCATCATATTTATAAAAACACTTTTGATGCAGTAAAATACTTTATCGCGTTCAGCTGAGATGAGTAAGTCACAAAAGGCACACGTGTAAAAGTGGATATGGAAGTCTTTGGGTTATAGGGCTTACGACTTAGCATATGGCTGGCTTGATTTATCATTTTACACCATCGATTTCACCCATGACTGACCTCCACATCTATCAAATTTTTGGAAGTTGTATGTATGTTATTTATATACCACTTTACTAGTTTACTTAGACTTACGCTAACGCCAACAATGGTTGAAATTTGTCATCCCCGAGAACCAGTTTATAGATGTCGCCGCTGGTAAAGATATGTCTATGTTTTGACTAGATTATGAATATTTTTTAATGCTTATATCACATTCATCCGATTTTTTAAAGTATACACTAGAATACGCCTGAAAATGATTTAATCATCGTCTCCGTGAGACATCTATATCCCTCTAAGGCAAACCTTTGGCAGGCAAGGGCCATATAGTGGCAAAATGAAGTAATGGCGGAACGCGGGCGTTATATTTTTATTAATATTATTTGCTGCAACCCGGCAAAAATGACGAAACTTTACATGTCGGTTCCGAAATAATAAATATTTATTTATTTATATAAAAATAATTTTTTATACTATAAAGAAGTTACGAATGTTACATAAAGCTACGATACGATAAACGGACAAAAATATTTAATATAATAATTGGGATAAGAATCTCATTAATAAAATAGCCGCGGGTTGCCGACCGCTGCTCTGAAGACAGAAATCAAGTAATTGTGTTCTTTTTGTTTGAAAATTTGAGCATATTCAAAAATATTGCGAACAATAAGCAGACATCAAATATCACACTCATTCTAAATATTTTTGTAATTATTACATTTTGTTTGTACGGCAACAATGTGTGTAAATCATTTGTAAGACCAGATACTTGATGAAACTAAGAAGCAAAAGCAATCATTGCAGATCAGAAAGCACATCGAAATTATGGAGCGATTACTGGGCCGAAGCCTTTCATGACGGTATTACGGTATACTGTGGAAATTCGATCAAAGCGAAGACTGTTATATTTGATAGTTATACGGTAAACAGTATCCAATCATGCCAAACCATGCAATAACTATCCAAAGTGCATTGGCTTAGAATATGTTCGGAGCCATTAAGATTAACGTGCAGTTTAATTATGACTTTCCTGATGAATGACTCGAAAAAATATTAAGTAATGAGTAATCTTAATACATGACTTAAACACAGAGGATTCTATTTGCACTATTTAAGAAATACATTTTGAGAAATATATGTTGTTTTTAGGGGTAGACTGTCAAAACTTTTTTCAAATTTCTACGAATACGTGGCGTACGTATTATTATTTATTTGTATGAGAAGTTGAATACTAGACTTGATTTATAGGCTATGTTTCCTGTAAAATCTCGAATTCAGTACATTATAAATTAGTAATCATCGATGACTGCATTAATTTTTTTTTAGATATTGCTGCCTTTGTTTTTATATCCCACATATGGTCTATGATTCGCGTAAACATTTGATATTGTCTATAAATAAAAATCTCATAATGTAAATCTTGTCTCTGATCATCCTCAGGCATGGCCTTTCGATTGTCAAAATATATGGTGAAATTTTCGAAACTTTAAGTATAATATTTTGGCGTCAATTATGCTTTATTTTGAAATTGGGACAATCAACTTTATCGAGAATGCTTACTTTGAGACGGATCTATTATAAGTGCCGTCATCTCGGATTATGTCAATTTGTTTTGGGTCAGAATATTTTTACATGTTAACCGATTTTTCACGTTTAAAATTAAATTTCGATCATTAATTCCTTGATAAGCCTCACTTTTAGGCCTTTATCCAAGTCAAGGCCAAGTAATTTTGAACGAACCTAAATTTTAACCAAATTAACTAAACGTTTTTTAAGTTTTTTTTATTATTTGTTTTAATCTACTTATATTCATTAATTACACCTACATGTTTTGGAAAAAGCTTTGCATCATCAGGGTGTTTTATAAATGTCAAAATATCAAAATGAATGATGTCTTTTGTTTTTTTTTCTAAATTATTAAAAAATAATATTTTTAAATATTATTGTTGATGTTTTTGATTACACAATTATTGGAAAAATTTTAAGAATTGGACTTGTAGTTAAATTTAATTGATTATTAATAATATTTTGTTTACTTTTACATGCTTTGCTAATTTCTAATGGTTATAAATTATTCAATTTCAGACCAAAATTATTTATGTGTAAAATAGAAAGTCCTAAATTTTTATCAAAACCGTGATCATTTTGTAATAAATGATTTGAAAATTCAGAAAAACCAATGGAAAAAAATGATGACGGAAAGGTTTTTCCGAAACATGTAGGTATAATTATTAATGAATATAAGTAGATTAAAACAAATAATATTTTTTTAAATGTCAACCTACAATAAAAAATTAAGTTTTTTTTTATAATCACACCCACTACGTATAATTAACATCCAATGCCGACTTCATGACTGCTTTATTTACATCACGTTAGAGAAACTTCATCTGAGTTGGAAAAGTGTGATCTTGGTGCATCTTTTCTCACACTGCTAGAGGTCTCTTGCCCTCTCGAAATTCCACTATAATTCGCTTTAAATGCTTTGGAGTTATCCACCCGTTCGACGTGACTTTCCCACCTTAGTCTTCTGGACTTCTCTTACAGTACTCCACGTGAGGAGTGTACTTAAATGTTTGAATGTCGAAGGCATTTTTTTGTTAGTCGACATTAAGTAAGTTCTTTAAATAAGATCCATTAAAAAATACAACTGAAATAGTTTTTTTTAATATAAGGTAAAAATACCTTTTTATATATTTACGTATCAAATACACATTTTTTTAATACTTTGTAGTCATGTAGACCTCATCAGTGAAGAGAAGTTCTTGAGCCTGATGAGGGAGCCTCAGCTCTTATTATTATATATGGGTACATATGTGAGTCATTTAATAATACGGTAATAAAGGTAATTTGATAATGAAGTTTTGAAGTATTTTGAAAAAAACCTATAGGTTTAAATGATTTATGAATTTAAGCGTGATTTTAGGAAGATTTTAATTTTTATGATTTGCTCTGAGAGGTTACTGATGCACCTTATCTCGATAGGTAAATGATTGAAGTAGTTGATGGCTTTATAAATATAGTGGTTCTGCATTTGGGTTGTTTTAAACTTAGGCATTATAAATTGGTTTCCATTTTCCATAAGCTTGAAATATTCCTGGTTTTCTGTAAGGTTTTGTTCTTTGCATATTTTCAATATGGAAACTTGCTTGAAAATATCATCCATGTTTGGTACTAAAAACAAATTTTAAAAGATGTTTTGTTTAAAAGGTAGATTTTTTCAGTATTACTTTAATGATGACCCTTTGTGATATTTTTCTTGAGTTTAGATTTTTTAAATAACAACCTTCCCATCCGCTAACGCCGTATATGAGTAGATGGCGTAATAAACGTTTATACTAATTTTTGTACTTAAAATATTCCTTAGTCTAACGAATATGTAGAGACATTTCCTTATTTTTTTTACCAGTTCTATGATGTGTCTATTCCACTTGAGGTGTTGATCAATGATCACACTAAGGTATTTTGTTTCGGAGGTGGAGTCGATTAATATACAAATATCGTTTATGTAAATAATTTAATCGTAGTATCAATTTCTAGCAAAATTTATTAACGTTAAATTTAATCACTCCATTAATAATTGGCTACTTTTCACACAAGAGTTCATTTTAATTAACTCGTGTATTTTAGGCAAAACTTTTCTTTGTATTTTGAAACCATTAATTTTTCATAATATTATGGACCAGTAATAAGACATAGCGAGCTGTGAATATGATATCAATTTTTTTTAGATTTGTTTAGGCAATTTTGTGACGGATAATAACTAATGAAGTAGTTGCTTCACTGTTGTTTATATATCGCTGCTGTATATATAATTAATCCTATGTGACGTTTAAGTACATTCTGAGATTAACGAATAAAACTGTTTTAAAAAATAATTGCACATACAAGATTTAAAAAATATTTTCAATAATTAATAGGCGGAATTTCCAGATGAATGGCAATGTTTTTTTTTTGTATATCTCCATTATTTATATAAAAAATTGACAAATTGATTCGTTCATCTCAGAATGTACTAAACGGCTCATAGGATTTATTATATATACAGCGACGATATACTACGGTAGAAAATTAACCAAAAATAATCTAAATATACTAATCGTGGACTGTCCATAACTTCTTGGAATTCATGGTATAAAAAGGAAATCACACGACCGGAGAGAGACTCAAATCACGCGGACGAACGGCAGCTCGGCGACTAGACGACGTAGCCACCATCGCTTCTCGGTGGCCGTCAAAAATATAAAAAAACATTGTAAAAACAGAGCTTAGCTAAGACGCAAACTGTTAATTTACGCTTGTCTGTGATTTTCACGGGTGTACGGCTAGTAATTTTTTAAGAAACATAAACCCACGAAGATTCACGGCAAATATCTGTCCGTCCGTAACTTGCTCGAGTTAGACTGGAATTGAAATAACAATAATAATGAGGGGCGGGCGCCCGAGTGTGACGCGCAATCAGCGCGCGGCACACGTTACATGCAAAGGTCATTATTTATTATGATCCTTCTCGTGATTTTTCACGAGTTTAAGGCTAGTATAATATAGTTAAATTATAATTAATACCGATTCTTCTGTGTGCACACTGATTGACGTGTCACACTCGGACGCCTGGCCCTCAGCGACAAGTCATCATCATCAATGTGGTTGTTGTAATTCCACTCTAACTCCAGCGAGTTACGGACAGACAGACATTCAAAAGTAGAATAGTTGATTCCAGTTTGGACCTTAGAGGCAGGTGGTCTGAATAATTAGCTGCAACGGAACGCAACATCTTCAAAAAGGAAATGAGATTTCTTTCTTCTTCTTCTTCGAATCTTCACATACAGTATGCATGATTCGCGTTGTTTCATATAAATCTTTTCTCATTACTCACAGAATGTCAAGTTTTCTCTTCTAATTGACATCATTTTCGTTTGTCAATTTGTCCAGCCAAGATATTATCATTATCCACATTTCGAAGTTTCTATTTTTGGTGACACGTGTAGAAGACACGTAACATTATAAAATGTTAAGGCGATCTCTTGCATTTTGTACCAAAAGGTTTCAAGTTAAAATTTATTCATCGGGTTCCATGTATTTTATAAAATTGTGTTATTTTAAAATGAAAGTATTTAAATTATTTAATCAATGTCCAATAAATACATAAAGTACCAACGTTTAAATTTTTTTTTCAAAAATTAAACCGATTCTGTAAAATTAATTAATGGACGATTATTTTACTGTCATCAGGAATACGTCCTCTGCCAAAATTTTAGAGCGAAGTTTGTCAGGAAGTGGGTCAAATATAGATCACAAGGTTATAAGCATGATTCTAATTAAAATAACGTAAAATGTTTATAAGTGTGAAATAGATTTCATATTATTTTTTGGAAAAATTGGAAATTTGCCAATTTCCAATTTTATTTAGGCAACCGCTGATTGTTAAATACAATTTAAAAAATTATCGTTTAAGAAAACAACAAAAAAATAAGGGAGTTTCTTAAAAATGAAATAAGGCATTAAAAATAGTCTAATACAAATAATTCGTTGTTGAGAGGTATGTTTGCTACCCCTGTAGAGATAAGGAGTATCGAATGACTGACTGAACTCGAAACTCGTATTCCTTGGTTGTGTCGGTGTTATTGCAAGGGCGTGACGTGTTTCCAAGATCTGCCTTTCCGATAGGCGGTTGCAGGGGTGTACACGCACTTTATTTCGAAATGCTGTGTTTACTATAAATATAAATAAACTAATCACTTTAAAATGACGTAATTTTATTATACATATTTCGGCCGCCACGTAAGGCCGTGAAAAGAGCGCTATTTAGAGTAGCGTAGTGTCTTGATAGAATGCAGATATTAGAAATGAATGTAAAGCGGAAGTTAGCATAATTAATAGAATTTTAAAAGGGTCGCTCAGATGGTTTAGGCATTTTGAGCGAATGTATGAGGAAAGAATGGTGAGAAAGATATATAATGAAAGTGTTGATGGCGCCAGAAAAAGATGGCGACCGCGGAAGATGCGGCATGACCAGATTAACCAGATACTGGAAGATGGTCCCGTTAGAAGCCTCAACAACCGGCGAGCTTGCGTGCGAAGATGAATGAATGTGGATGAGGCGAGAGTTGTATGTCAGGACAGAGTGACGCTCTATCCTCTTTGCCTACTCCCACGGGGAAACTGCGTGATGGTAAGTTAGTAAGTAAGTAGTGTCTTGATAACATTAGTATAGGACATTATTATATAGGGAATTATGCTTTTTTTGCTTCTAATACCTCATTATTTTTTATGTTCTTGCGTGGTGGTATCGATGTAATATCGTATCTGGTTACGGGGATGATCTCCAATGAAACTCGGTGATAGAGTTGCAGTTTATTCGTATGTCTTTATACAATATAAGACAGATCTACTCGGCACGCGAACTGCATCACCCTATGGTCTAGCTTAATCTGGCGCACACGACGAAACAGCTAGCCTTCCACTCACTTTCACGCTTCGTCTTTCGCACATTTCACAGACACTAAATTATTATATTAAAAACCATTATTATTTGAGCTGTGAGTGACGGACATTTTTACGTAGAGCATTATAAAATTTGATTAATCATTAATACCAATGACATATGTGATATAGTGAAGGATTCACTTGTTAGTTTTAATTTTCATTAAATTGAAAAATTATAAAGTAATTCAGTGTTTTATAAAAAAAAACAATGTTTATAAAGACAATGTTTTCGTTTTATTTAATAACAATTTTGAAAGCCTACTTATTTTGAAGATGGAATGAGATTAGCTACTGTATAGGAAGTTACGGACGGACATTCGAAATTAATATTATTGGGGACTGGGGATTGGGATATTCAACCAAAATAGATAATTCAGTACATTTCATTGTGTATAACAATACACAATTAAATGTAACAAAGTTGTTTATGTTGCGATGAAAACTCATACAACCTGGTTTCGATGCATGTGGGAACATTTTTTAAATGATAATAATTTTATTACTATTCACATAGGTGAAGTAATTAGTATAGACTAAGTTTTTCAATAAATTAAAATGTAATTAGTAATGCCCTTTTTAAAATATAGGTGCATTAACAAAGGTATTATATTCTTAAGTAGATGCTTCTGATTCTGCTTTCTACATCAATCTATAACATTATAATATTAATTTTAGAGAATCAACGCTAATTTCTTTCCCATAAGTGACGTATTATATTTTACAACTTATCTAGGCCCATTTCTAAAATATATACTGCATTTTATAAGTTGATTTTAGCATGAATAGAATGTAAATAGGGTACTCAGCTATTTTGGGCATGCTGATCGAATAAATGAGGAAATAATGGTGAGAATATGAGATATTTATATATATATATATCTAATATATATATATAGTAGATATATATATTATTATATATATAAGATAGACTTGTTGAAAGAGCCAGAAAGAGGCCGCGGAGGACGTGGCATCCTCAGATACGATATTGAGAGATGGAGTTTCAAAATGAGTGTGAATGTGAATGCGGTGTGAGTCTTACGTCAGGATAAAAAAGGGTGGCGCTCAATCCTCTCTGCCTACCCCTGCAGAAACGGCGTAATGGTATTTAAGTAAGCATTTCAATGCACATAATCTTGAATTAAATTATGCATACCGACCTTTACCTGCTACTTATGAACCTTAAGGTCTCATTAATAATAAAGACTTGCCTATATTTCTATTTCGTACTTTTTAATTTTTAAATAATTTATTATAAAATGTTAGATAGGCATCAATAATATAAGCACTGTGCTTTAAAAATACGCTATTTTATAATAATTTTATTAATATACGTATAAAATTATTAATTAGTTGGTACGCCACTGCTCGAAACTACATCTTATTTACTATTAGAGCACGAACTGTTAAAGATGCCGAGGCTCTGTGCATGAAGATTTGCAGTGCGTGCACTAAATGCATTCCGTCTGTAACGGAATAATTGGCGATAAAATATTGATGCACCTCCTACGGCGGTTTCCGCAGGAGATAGGCTAATTCGATTCCTATCGGAGCTATAAAAGGGAACAAAGGAAACATTAAAATGATAGTATCTCTGATGTTGTAATCGATTTTTTGATACTTCTGTAAAATATCTTTCGCTCTGTTCATTGTGTGAAGCAATTATTTTTTATTCCGGTTTGCAAGAATAAATAATGACATGGGTAAATAAACTTGTAAAATAAATGAATAATAATAAGGTGTCTATTCCAATATAACCAGGTCGTATTCACATGCTTTTATTTAATTCTCTTTGTCTGTTTGTTTGTTGTGGTAGAATCTTGAAATTGATTTTTCACCAACTTCCCAACTAGCTAGATCTCTGGAACTTTAATTATTTACGTAAAGTAGAAAACTATACATTTTCAATCTGAATTGGTCATTATTTCCATTAAAATTGATAGTCATGTCACTCACAACCAAAAGCCGCAACAAAGCTGAAGGACATAACGTTCGAAAATTTATTTTAAACGTTAAAACAACGTGTTTAATGTTTGGATACTCTATGGGTGATGTTAGAAAATCGATTACGAATATATGCAAAGAAAACGTATGAGAGCATATCTTCATTTTTTTTTGGTTTACTTGTTTTAATGGCGATGTGTCGCATCAAAATTATTACTGTTTTTAAAATAAGCTAGACGTCAATAAAAATAACACGCAAATTAGAGAAAGTCTCGAAGTTAGGGATTTATGTTGCTATTTAAAGCGGTTAAGCAATATTCGTTATTAGAGATTTGTGTCTTTTTGGTAACTTTTTCGACGGGTAACCTTTGTACTAGATAACAGTTATATCTCAGATATACCAGAAAATTGTTAGACCCGCTATAATGTATGGCTCCGAATGCTGGACTATGTACAAGTCCTACTGAACAGCAGAAATGCGAATGCTTAGACGGTCGGCAGGAGTAAAATTAAAAGATAGCATTAAAAGTTCACGCATTCGTGGTAGCTAGGGTGTCATGGACATAAATAGTAAGACGGGGATCACCAGATCACACGGTGAAGCAGGCAATGCCTACGGAACTTCATCGACAGCCTTCCAGAGGAAGACCAAAGAACTCCTGGATGACTCAATGCTCCAAAATATTACAGAGAAACGGC
This sequence comes from Agrypnia vestita, assembly GCA_016648135.1. Lineage (NCBI taxonomy): Eukaryota > Metazoa > Arthropoda > Insecta > Trichoptera > Phryganeidae > Agrypnia > Agrypnia vestita. The sequence goes on from JADDOH010011638.1 coordinate 23,151, forward strand.
CTGGATGAAAGCGATACCGAGAACCCAAATATATTGCCTGAGAACGAAAAAAGCTGACCCCAACTGCCTACCTAGGCAATGAGTTGAGACAAAGTGCGAGGAAGAAGAATAAAGAATAGTGATATCCTAGACACCAAGTATCGGTACGGTCAAATACGAATCTCAAGTAACAGCGCCACGAATATTCGCTTTAAATGACGGTTTGCCAATTACTATTAGGGATCCAGAGATTGAACTAGGCTCCACCTGCTGTTTAGCAATGCATCCAGGAGTGAAAATAATCCATGAACATGATCTTCCGTAAACATTGGTGAAGTGATACAATAACACACTAAGCCGAACAATACTCTGATTATGCAGATTAATAGTTAACCGAATTATACAGATTATAGGTACTAAACGCGATCATAGTAAATACACATCTGTTCTCGCAATCAAAGGCTTAAGAATTTAAATATAATAATTTCGTTGTCTGTCCATCCGAAACTTCGTGTCCGTAATCTCGTCCGAATTCACGGCTTAAACAAATTAAAAAAACAAACCAAGTAAACGGGCGGAGATGGGCCTTAATCCCGGGGTAGCAAACCCGAACCGGCCACTTAAGGCACGTTGCTAACGACGAGCCTGTGGGACCGGTCAAAAATACAGTAGGTACATGTAGGACTTAGTAAAGACGCGAACCATTTCATGTTCCAATCAGTATAATCGCCAGGTTTTAAAGTAGTACCGTTGACTGCCGGCAGAGGTAATATAAAAAAAGTTCAAATATTTTGATAAAAGTCGTTATTTCTATTTCATGGGTGTCGGCTACAAATAAGTAAAATCTTTAGGAACCGGCATGAAAAGTACCGTCATTTTTGAAGAATTACAGCTAGTATCTTTAATAATGTTAAGCGAAAAGATAATTTTTCTTGAGCTTAATATGTTACGGTAAAATGGTGTAAAGTTTTTGAGTTATTCAAAAATTTTAGGTCGTTATTCAAAATTATTATTAAATAAATCACTCATACATCCGGTCGTACCGGTCTTCCAAGAAGTTAGCAGGGAAAAATAAATGTCGCATATTTCTGTCGCAGTACACCAACTTGCATATTTTTCATCCCTTGGTTCAATAAACCTATTGGAAATCTAAGGTTCCGGAGGTTCCTCATATTTTGAACGCAGACAGTTGAGGATTGTAGCAGTTATAGAAAAATGAAACAAATTGATTCAGCATTAATAAAAAATTAACATAATGTGATGATACAAGTAGACTTGTAATTAGTTTTTTTTTAAGGCACTCTTTGTGACTAATGTTTAAACAGCCCTCGTAGCTGAGTGCATTACGCTGGCCTGTCACACGGAGAGTCACAATAAATCTATGTGATTTACTCAGCCTGGGTGTATTTGTGATGGGTTTCGCTTCAGTAATTAGGCATCATGGCTTGTTGCGGCATTAAAAAAGTTTTATATGGTATTTGACCTGTTTATTTGACCACACAATTAGTAACCCATAAAAAAAGTTTTATGGGTTACCAATTGTGTGGTCACCGAATAAATATCATACTTGCTTCCTGCTCAGTGAGGCGTTCCAGTTTATGTTAATTTGTATGTGTGTTTTAGGCCAAAATGTACTTAAATCAAACAGGTGATTTACAATGGAATATTATTTTTGTTACAAAGTCGAGGTAAATAATATTAACAATCCGAAATTATATAACATAATCATATCACTAAACTTTTTTCTGGTGACACTTAAAGAAACAGTTTCTTCAAAAATAGCAAAATTTTTATAGTGACATTATTAATATAAGTAATTAATAAAAATGTACTTTGTTTTTACCACTAATCAATTGAAAATATCAAAACGTTTCGAAAATTCTCCTATTAAACTTATTAAATTAAACACTATTTTATTAATTATAGAAATAGTGTTCAATATCAAGAAGAGATAGTTTGTAGAAAGGTCTATTAATTATTTTTCTCGCTTACTACTAACATTTCACTTAATTATTTCTTTATGTTACATTCTATTAGGGCTTATGTTCTTGCTACCTTTATTTTTGTAAAAGCTTTAAAGGGTGTTAAAAATGAATAGTAAATAATATTAAAACCTGTACATATAGTGTGATTATTACGAATTAGGTATTTACTCATGGGTTAAAGAGGGCAGACAGGAGCATTTCCGATAACTAACATTGTATTTGGTGTCGCTTTTCTCGCTCTGCTTACTGGCCGTCTACCGTCGGCCTATGTAATTTCTCTCGCCAGTACTCTCTTTTGCGTCATGGCTGACAGATGGCGCCTACGTCCGTAGCCGCCGCAGCCTCAGTTTTAATTTTTTTTTAGTGGATTTGTAGATGGAAGCTTAGAATCAATTTTTTGCCGGTCTGTCTTGACATTATCTCCCTCTCTCCATCTCTCTCTCTTGGTAATTAATGTATTATTTTATTGTTTCAGTATGGAATACCCAACGATGGCCAGTCCTGCCCTCAGAACTTCTATCTTCAGTCCCACAAGATCAGAAAAGGCTGACGCTGGTGACTTAAAAAGTCCAGTAAGTAGTGTTCTGATTGAAATATTTTTTTAGGTAAATTTAATAAATACTCTTAACATAATTTCCAGGTCCAATGTTATGTCCAATATAACATTTAGCATTGGTAATATTTTTTAATCATTATTGTTTTTAGTTTGTTCCGTCATATTTTAGGCTTACGCTAGCATCAAGTTTGTTTGTTAATGAAAATAGGTATCATTTATGTTAACCCTTTATCTGTTAAGGATTAAGTAAAGACAGTCATTTTCAATTATGTATGTTGAATATTTTAGTGGTGATACTATACGTGATATTGAATCTGGCTTGTAGGGGCGCTTAAATCGAGAGAATTTTGTCATTCAGGAATATATTTCAACTATGTAATAGAAAAATGAATGGTTATGAGTACTATATTTCCCCTTATGGCAACGGTTTATGACCTTCAATTAATTAAATGTGCGATTTAAAATATGAGTTTAGATAAAAAAGAGTTTTTTAAAATATGAGTTTAGATCAGTAGATAATGTGTGGCTTGTATTAACCATTTTGTGTATTGTTAATATGATTAAATATTTTAAAAAAATTAAGAATTACATCATCGATATATCATTCAAACATAGAACTTACTACATCCTTTCTTTTAACTCGTGGCGTCTGATTGTTTGTTTCCTTGACGAAAAAACTTTGGATTGATTTTAAACCCTTTTCCGTGTTCCAATCGAGCTGAAACTTTTCAAGCAGACTCGTGGCAATGATCAAGAAGATCTATCAATTTTTTTTTACAAAAAATTAATAATTATAGTATAATTTTGGAATTTTTCAAATTTTTTTTTGTTTTTTTCATACAACTTACTAAGTTGTACGAAATTATTTCAATGCGTCTGGTAGACACTAAACCTGATTATAGTATAATTTTGGATTTTTGGAAATTTTTTATTACTTCCTTTCGTAGCGTCGCCCGACCGAAGCCCAACGCCTAGGTTAAGCGCCAAACCAGTTTCCACTAGTAAATGAGAAAGGGAGTATAATAAAAACTTGGTTTTTATGGGTTAGATTTTTTAACTTTATTATAAGCTTAATACTTCTAGATAATCTGCATTGATAGAATACTTCGTGATTTCAAACGATTTATAAAATTTATCGTGACACACATTAAATATATTACAAACTAAATGCATTACTTTTTACCATGAACTCTGAAGGAATATGTTACGTGACAAATGAATAACGTTTACCCGGAACGCACAGCGAATCTATTACATTATAAATTAATCACATTTTAGCCATAAATGTGTTAAAAAATAAATAGCATTTTTCTTGCGTGTGTTTGTTCTTCAAAAATATATGGCGATTTTTCACTATACCCGATTGCAATGAACTAAAGGCTCCACGCATGAATATCCTTAAGACCGTCAATTTGAATAAGGGTTCGAATCTCATTATTTGTTATATTTATAGTATATTCACACGAAAACTTAGGTTACTCTAATATCCATTGTATTTTTAATAGTAACAAAAACAAACAAAAAAACCATATATTTTTGTACTGCATATAAACGTGTATTTTGTATATGAAGTAGATGAAGCATAATTTATGAAATCGCTATACTTATTTCAGTGATGTATAATCTATCTGTGCATTTGCCTTTTCCATTTATCAAATTTTAAGTAAAAGCAATGTATTTTTTTATAGCTGATGACACCAAAGGAGCCTCCTGCTTGTGTACAGAACGCAATGATGAACAAAGAGAAGAAACCTTTCACATACACCCCTGGGGGCTTGGACTTGTCCCAAATTAGATCTGAAAAAATGGCAAGACGTCTGATGATCAATGCTATGAGTCCCGGAGTACAAGAAAGACCTGCTCAGCCATCTTTTACGCCCACTTGTGAATCACCGTCCATCAAAGCTTCTATGAATTATTATAATTTACCTGTAGCAGTATTCCCGATGATTCAAATCCCGACAAATCCAAAGGAACTACTTCGAAGGACCAGTGGACCATTTAATAGAAGTGATTCAGTAGAGAGAGAGGAAAATTCACCAAAAGAATCGGAAACCAAAACCTCAGATTGTATTCCAGAGCTAAAAGAATCAACATTAGAATCAGAAGATACCGAAAATACATCAAAAGAAATTGAAGAAAAAAATAACGAGCTCGTAACTAGTGAAGTAACGTCCTTGGAATCAAAATCGGAAGTAGGTCAAATTGAATCTTTATTAAGTGATGCAAAAGAAGAAGTGAAACCAGTTCCAATAGACGATATAAAAGAAGATATAAGACCAAATGACAAGACCGAAATTGATTTAAAACCATGTCAAAAACCAGAAAAACGGGTTTCTCCGATAATTTTAGAATCGCAAAATATAAACGACAGAGGATCAGAAGATGATACACCCAAACAAGAGGTATTGAAAATAGTCTATGAAAAAAGTACAGAAAAGAGTGATAACATAGACATGAAAGAACGAGAAAGAATTTCACCAGAGAGAACAGATGAGGATGGTGATATAACACCTAAGATCGACGTCGACACCAAATTATTTGAGTCAATTTTATCAGAATTTAAAAAGAAAGAAGCAAAGGATAAGGAAGACAAAATCAGCGTTGTCGAAAGAAAGGTTTATAAAAAATCTCTAAATTCGAGCCCCAGTGCGACGATAATCGATAAAAAGGAAGATGTTTTCATGAGAGAAAATCGTGATTCTATCGCCTGTCGTCGAAGTAGCGAAAATATAAAAAGTCTTAACAACGATCTTGATAGTCTCCCTAGTTTAAGTTTGTGTTCGAAACGTTTCTCATTTTTAAGTGAAGGTCCTACGAAAGATGAGGATGATCCATTTAGTATAATAACCGGAATCCCACCCAAGATTTCATTAATTGATCGAAGTGATAAAAGACCAAGTCCAGAAAAACAATCAAACATTGAAATCCTTCCTCCTTGGAAACCTGTTAGTAAAAACATTCCTTATAAAAATACAAAGGAAATAATAAAACCTTTCGAACCAAAAATTATTCAAGGAGCCACATGGAAACCGACAAACAATATTTCTCCTCAGAAACCTGTCGATATTTTCATTGAGTCTTCGCCACAAATAAATAAATATAATGAAGTATGGAAAAGCGAATCTTGGAATGCACCAAAACCAATTGAAAATTTAGTACCAGTGAATTCAAAAATCGATGATGATAACGAGCCAGCATGGAAACGAGAACTAAGAGATATAGCAAACCAAAAACGAGAGCAAAAAGAAGAGAATGAGTTTTATAAAGAAGAAGTTGAACCACCATGGAGAAGAGAACTCAGAGAATTATCTCAATCGAGAAAGTCGAAAGATTCATCATCCTTATATTCAAAGCCTGATTCCGAAAATTCATGCAAACCTACATACAAACTTAACTATAGTAGATCAAATGTTGAAGACAGTTCCACTTTGTCCACTAATAATCCTCTTTGGAGTCAAACAGTTCGTCCAAAGACTTGGAGGGAAAGAAAAGCTGATCTAGCAAGAGATAAAGAAGTTGAAATTCCGGAATGGAAAAAGGTCGGAGAATTAAGAAGAAATATTGTGAATTCCTTTATAAATAAAAGCACACCGAGCTCATCATCTTGTAGTTCCCCCGCTAGAGAGATCAGGAAAACTCCAGAAATAACAGTTGAAATTGCTGGTAATCCGACAAGTACCCCCGCTGCCCCGCCTAGCAGTAACGGGTACACCTATCCATGGGAGTCTTCTTCAGAATCCAGTACAGCATTTTCTCCAGAGCCCTACCTGTACGATAGAACCCCCACGCCTCAGTCAAGAAACAGTCCTTTCAGACAAGGCCCCTACCTGTATGCCGATATGCAGTCGCCTGCAATTCCCAGGTAAGATACCTATTTATCGTATTAGTTTTGATTTGTAATTATGGTTGAATATTTCTTAGAGCCCGATTTTTTCCTTGAATGGTTTGATTTTCATATGAGAGCTCAGGTATGAGAAAAACAAATTTAATTTTATTGTAATTAAATTTAAGTTTTTGAATTTCGAAATTTTATACTTTTTAGATATTTTGTAAAAGCAACAGTTAACCATCGGAAAGCATGAGATATAATATAAAATATCGTACTCAAAAAATACTCAGGCACGAAACACCCCACAGGGACCGTTGTAACGGTGCCTTTTTCAAAACTCATATTTTTGTATTTATTAAAAAATGAGACATTTTATAAATTAAAGTTTCTTTGCTTGATCGCTGTGCTATGTGACTGCAAAGTGATATAATTAAGTAAAGTGTAAAGTGATAAATAACTAATAAGAAATATAAAAAATGAAATTATTAAAAAATATTAAAAGATGGTTCAGATATGCAACTACGGCAAATATAAAAAATAATATATTAATATAATATAAGGGCAAACACATAATATATAAAAAAATAAATATATTATGTCTTTGCCCTTATGCGGCCGTTTCCGAAATTCATGGTATTTCTTTCAAACGGTTATCATCATCTTCATCCCCTTGTCCTAGTAGGGTCGGGGGTCCAAAGACTCGACAAGGTGTTTCCATATTTCCCTGTCTTGCGCTGCTTCATCATGAGTCAACCAGTCTAGACCCAATCTGTTTTCATATACATTTTTTGTTGCTTCTCCCAGCTTAATCAGGGGCGACCCACCTACCTTCTTCCATCCGGGGTTGCCAGGAGGATTCTTCTTGGTATTCGTTCCTCTGGCATTCATAGCACATGTCCAAGCCACCTCATTTGTGATTTTTCTATGTGTAGGAGTAGGGGCTCCATGCCGAATGTGTTTATTATGTTAGCACTTTTCACTATGTCCATCAATGTGACTTCCGCTACCCCCCTTAGAAAACTCATCTCGGCAGCCTGGATCCTTGCTCTCACTCTCTCTGTCAGGATTCAAATTTGATGACCATATATTAGGGTGGGCCTGTACACAGATTTGAAAACAATCAGTTTTGTCTTGACACTAAGCTCGGATTTTCTTATCACCGTACTATATAGAGAACGTAGAACTCCGGCTGCAGCTCCGATTCTTCTATCTATTTCACTTTCCAGCCTCCCATTGTTAGAAAATTCCACCCCAAGGTATTTGAATTCTTCGACTTGCTTCAGCTGGGTCCCCTGTATGCTGATCGAGCACTGCTATTGCTCTGTTTCTACGACCGGAACCTCTGTTTCGGCAGTACTTATCTTCATCCCTACTTGAGTGCACTCATCATTGAAAGAATTTATCCGCTCTTGTAGGTCCTCTTGTATAAGCGCCAGCCTTGCTATATCATCCGCGAAGAGTAAATAATCTTTTTCCAAATCTCCAACTCTCACGGCCCTTGCTGTTTGGCTTTTCCTATCCATATAAAGAGCGGAAAGGATTGGTAAAAGTGGGCAACCTTAGGTATCTCATCCTATTCCAACATTGAAATCCTCCGATATTGCGCTGTTTATTCGTACTTAGCTTTTGCAATCCTCATACAAGGATTGAATTGCCTTGAGAAGATTTTTCTCTATTCGGTATTCGTCCAGCTCAGTCCACAGGATATCGCGCGGTATCAAGTCATATGCTTTCTCCTGGACTATGAATACAACATAAATATTTTTTTCCATATTCATCATCATCGATACATCACCATCATACATTTTCTATCCGATGTTGAATAAAGGCTTTTCCAGATACATCCTATTTTTTATAATTTCCTATTGCTGCAAACGATTCAGAAATATATGAAAAATTAATTGGTAGAACAGCTAACTGTTGAAATCTACTTGATCCCGCTATGTGTATTGGTGACGAATATAATCAATTGCATGTTGATGGACTTATAGTTCTGCATTCTTCTAAAAAAAAAGATTAACGCTGTCTGTGTAAGTAAAAGTGACTCCTGATATTTAACGAAGAAAGTGTAAAGTTTTGTTAATGTTTAGTCCTGAAGAAATCTTGGAGCGGTTGTAGTAACGTATTATAGCCATCCAAGAATTAATTATTTCTGTCCTCGTGTGAAAAATAAAAATGTTTGAAAAAGCATACACATTGAGAAATGTAATGATTAATTCAAATTACCATTATTCAAAGCTGTGGTGTATGAGGAGTGCGTAGTGATAGTGTGAAAGAGATGAATGCATGCGGTAGGAAGCGGGGGAAACGGGCGACGCCATTCGGGCACTGACGGTCGCACGCAGAGGATCATATATATTGTGAATGTGAAAGATATTTTTGTAATATTTCATGAACTTAAATTGCATAAAAATTATTTTATACCTCCAAATAATACATTTTCTACTCTACTTTGCCACATAGAGAGTTATTAAATTTCATTTATTACCTTATAAATGAAATTTACTTATTTATTAATTAATTATCATTGCTTTGCATGTTGCTTTACATCAGATATCATCAACCATGTTTAGATTTTTAAAGGCATTTGTTTTTCTTGTTACTTTCATACCTGCTGTCATACATCTATTGCAATATGTAAAATGTGACAATATTGCAAAATGTAAATTATAAATGTTCATATCATTGAACACGTGTGAAATAAATTGTAAATCGTTGATTCTGTCATGTTTTACAGAGAATATGGCACACTCAGCTACCAGCCAAACTTCCGCCAGCAAATGAAATCCTGCCCCATCCAGTCGAGATCCTTCAAGTATCTTCAACTCTTGACTGGAACAACCGACACATACGAGGATGACGAGCCATTCATACCACAATCTCCTCTACATGCACATTTGAGACCGGATAATTTTTAAACACCCTTGTTACAAAACTCTCAAGATAAAATATACTATCGGGCAATGGGACTTATGCATCGAATGTAATAAGCATCAAAATGAATTCGTAAGTCTTTGTTCAATGGTTCTAATATGTATTTACTTGTCTCATTCATATTTAAAATTTGATTTTGATTTAAGTTGTTTAAGTATGAACCGGATGCGATTTATTTATCCTGCCGATAAAATCTCAAGTTTTTTTACTAAGATAGTAATTTTAATAATTTAAAATAATTTTATTAGTTTGCTCGAATGATGATTGAATTTTTCGAAAGATAAATGTGTACAACTGAAAATTTATATCTGATAAATTAAATGTTTATGTATATAATATGCTTTATCATACTTTGTTTGTACATGTTATGCACTGCTTTTGTTAAATAAAAAATATGCGCTCATTTATATATTATAATATATGATTTAATTTTTATTTAAGTACTTAAATATTTTTGTATAAATATAAATAAAAACTTATCACAGAACGCTTGTAATATTTATTTCTTTACAAATATTGCAAAATTAAAAAAAACTATTTAATGTTTGTTTTGAAAGATTGATATTTTTTTTAAATATATACTTAGACACCTACTTACTGGGTTAGTGAACACTCAAATCTGTTCTACTTTTGTGCATATGTTTTCGTTAAAAACTCGCTCAAATGTGTATAAAGTTTCGTAAAACCAAAATAAACTGATAAACAAAAATAACGTAAGGTTTGTCTTCAAAGAACTTTCGTTGAAAAACTTGGTTAGTATCGTTATTTCCGATATTTCTTAACAAGTTTTCAGGAACAACATCTGGCGCACCCGGGAACGGTACGAGAACGGTACCCGTAAGGGTAGTGCTGCTACTACGATGGTACGGTACACAGGTATGATCATGGCGGCATTTATTAAGGCTTCGAGGGAATGTTGAGGAATTTATAAACATAAACTTAAATGAAAGATTCAGAATATTTTGAGTTTGTTCAAATCTTTCAGAACAGTGCTGGATTTATGTCACAGAGACATTATTAATCAATTAGTGTATATTATAGATATCTCACAGAGACGAAACTGTATTAATTATGGGAAAGTAGGTATAGAAGTCATTTGGGTGTACACAGGACTTATGACCTGTCTTTTTATGGTTGGCTTAAGTGATCACTTTACACAATTGTAACATTCGCCATTTCCACCCATGATAGAATATACCATGCTTATTCATTTTTTTGGAAGTTGTATATATGTTCAAATTGCGTGGAAAGCTTTCATATATGAGTTGTAAGCGCCTTTTCCATGCGGCCTGTACAAAGCCATTTTCATTCCCCTAAATCCCCACAGATGTCGCTAATGAGAAAATCTACTTAGTTGATTTTTTACGGAATTTTGAGAGCAATATACTTTATTGTGTGTGCAATATACTTTATTGTGTGTAAGGTCATAAGTCCTGTGTACACCCAAATGACTTCTATACCTACTTTCCCATAATTAATACAGTTTCGTCTCTGTGAGATATCTATAATATACACTAATTAAATGAAAGATATACAAAAAAATCTATCCATTTTTACCAAATGGAATAATATATTTTGTTCTAAGTTTTTCGTAATTACAGCATAAATGGTAACGCAGTTCTCCTGCAGTGAAAATGTTTCTACTGTATTAACCACCATTACTGAAATTTTATTAAAAGGTTAAAACTGATCTTTAAAAAACTTAAACAATAAGTTTATTTAAATAAATATTAAGTTAACAATTAAAAAAACTAACCCATAAAAACCAAGTTTTTATTATACTACCTTTCTCATTTACTAGTGGAAACTGGTTTGGAGCTTAACCCGTATACGCGTTGGGCTTCGGTCTGGCGACGCTACGAAAGGGAGCAATAAAAAATTTCCAAAAATCGAAAATTATACTATAATCAGATTACGTGTCTACCATATGCGTCAGAATCTCCATACAACATACTTTGTTGTATGAAAAAAACAAAAAAAAATTTGAAAAATCCAAAATTATACTATAATTTTTTTTTTTAAAATTTGATAGATCTTCTTGATCTTCGCCACGAGTCTGCTTGCAAAGTTTCAGCTCGATTGGATCACGGGAAAAGGGTTAAAAATCTATCCAAAGTTTTTGCGTCAAACAGACAGACGCCACGAGTTAATTAATATAAAGGGAGTAATAGTTCGGAAGAATATCATAATATGTACATTAAAAAAAATATCGCTTAATATTCCACTTTAAAAATATAGAGATATCGTTAATACAAACATAATTTAGCGAAAATTAAAATGAAATTATGTTATGTTGTGCCATGTCAATTAAAAGTAATGTAATTGTAAGAAAATTTGTGACGCTTTTAGCCGACGTTTCGCAATCTAGTGCGAGGTTGACAAGGTTAGCAATACGCACACGCGCATCATTGAAAACTTCTGAATTTTTTCCGTTAATGTCCGACATCAATATTAACATTTTTAAACAAATCCTTGACGCAACGCCGAGCCGGAACTCGGCTTTTAGCCAAGCTGTGAAAATATGATGACGCTCTCGTGACACCTAGCGACCAAACATGGAAACGCTCTCCAGCGAGGCTTCGCACTTACCCCGGCGGGCGGCAGGGGGCTAATACCTTCCCGAGACATTTCGGGGATGTTCCGTTACGGGGTGGTTTACTTCCCTGCATAGGACCCTGGACACCGGCTCTGAATGGATCGTTATAGAAAAAAGGACGATCAACAGTTACTTGCTGAGTTTATTAATCATAATTAGCTGTAACCCGTTGAAAAGGACGGTAATTTTAGATGCCGGTTCCTAAATGATAAGATACTCATTTATAGCCGAAATCCATGAAATAATAATAACGACTTTTTTAAAAATATTTTTTTTATATTTTCCCTGCCGGTAATTAAAGGTATCTACTGACCACGGCGATTGTGCTGGGCGGAACATTAAATGAAATGGTTTGCGTCTTTGCTAAGCCCTAGTATATATTGATAGTATATTTTGGCGGTTCACGGAGAGGCGGCGGTAGCAACATGCGTTGAGCGGCCTTTTCGAGTTTGCAGGGGGTTCAAGCCCCATCTCCGGCCGTTTAATTTGTTTTTTTTTTTAGCCGTGATCGAACGAAATTACGAAATTATTTGTAGGCCATATTGATTTACAATTAATTCTAGATAATATTGCCTCTGAAGATGATGGTTGTGTCCATCGAAAGTGCTTAGCTTTATATAACTCAAATAAGTGGAATAAAACTTTGTGTTGTAATTATTGTGTTAAAATGCATAAATTATTACTCTATTAATATATTTCACATTATAATAATTTTAGTCATAATAGATTAGGCTTCATTATAACGTTAATAACACATTAAGTTAATTCGTGTAACTTCTGTAAATAATATAGTATGTTCTTGACTCACGTCACTTTAGTTTCAAATAGAAACTATAGAATGTCTCAGCGTGAATTATTAATTCACATTTAAACTACGAAATACACGGTAGGTTAACAATGCCCACCCACATTGAAATGAGTCTTGATAAGATTAAGAATTTTTTATGTCTGAAAATTAAAAAGTAAAACAATTACCTCATCTCACTTCAGCCGGCCCAAGGATGTATTTAATTAATAATTGCAGATAATTTCACCAGGTCTGTGGGAAAGGAAAAGGGAAAGATCTAAAAACTGATTAATTGAATAAACCAATCAGATTTTTAATTTGGTTAGATTGCGCAGAAAACATTGCAACATTTACTAAAAATATTGTGTGTGTAGACATTTGAAGACAGACCTTAATTAAGTTTAGGGATTTGATGCACCTTCCGCACTCGAAAACTTTGTAGGAGAGGTCCAAGTGAAAGACAATATATCCTTATGGTGGATGTATTTTAAGTATAAAATAAAACAAATATTTTATACAAACCGTATATTTTACTGACAAGCAAATCTCTACGTTTCGCTGAAGTCTTATTCAGCGCCTTCAGGAGAGCGTCCGGTGTCAGGCGGAGGTGTAGGCCGAACTTTTTCGACGTTCGGATTTTTTAAAGCGGATATTTTACAGATTGTTAGTTAACTTTGTTAAAACCAATACCAGATTTTAAGTCTACCGGTTTCGAGACGTACCCACTCGTCTCTTCGTCAGGACCAACACTACACCACTACATTCACAACACTACACACCTCAACCATAGTATTGTTACACTTCCACCAATAATTGATCACATGCGTGTTAGTCTTGTCAGGGACAAACATGCACTTTTGTGTGTACAAACATGCACTTTTGTGCATGTTTGTCCCTGACAAGGCTAACACGCATGTGATCAATTATTGGTGGAAGTGTAACAATACTATGGTTGAGATGTGTAGTGTTGTGAATGTAGTGGTGTAGTGTTGGTCCTGACGAAGAGACGGGTACGTCTCGAAACCGGTAGACCTAAAATCTGGTAGTGGTTTTAACAAAGTTAACTTACAATCTGTTATAATGTCTAACCACAAAGTTAATGCTTTAAATATTAATAATATTAAACGGGTATTTTACACTTAAAAATACATGCACCATTTTTATATAATTTATATTTTAAAATTATTATTCTTTTGATTCCATCCTTGATAGATGTTTGGTATAAGTAATGTTTTCAATGTGAGAAATGAAGGATCGTGAATCATTTTGTTTGCCATCGTCGGTTGTTTCCTATCGGAAATCTTCGAAATCATTGCATTTCCGGGCCTGAATGCATCAGAAGTTGTTAACTTAATGTGTTTTTCGGTGAAAGTGTGGGCGACGCTTCTCCCCTGGCCATAAATTGACAAGCAGATTGACGCGACGCAGAAAACCCATTTCTCTCGCAGACAGCGAGTGACACCTCTCGAGGTTTATCTCAAACCAAAGGAAATATTTTACAGTGATTATTTGATGACGTACAACCAAGTAATAGGTTTATTATTTATGGATTGCCTAAAGTGCGAACAGATTGTGACGTGTTCATGAATATAACACGTCCCCAGCTCGTGTACTGTACGCACGTACAAAATAATATATATTATTCATACCTAATAGCAGGTAATGAGTACAAATTTTTTTGAAATCACTGGAACATTTATTTTTCTGAAGCACCACGTCAATATTTACTTCTTGGAATTAAAAATTTCAAATTTCGTTTTCCTTCAGAAGAACTTTTTAGTGAATGTCACGTCCTGGACATCAATCAAATATATTTACTCAACACTTAAAATATTTTTTCCGACATAAACAAGATCACCAAAAAATAACTCACTCACACTCAACAAGGGCACAGGTGAACAGCGAATATCTTGTACCAAAATTCACAAAAACATTTTCACAAAGATTTCACCTCTTCCAAGCACCAAAAATATTCAATACTCTTAACACTACACTAAAAACTTGTAGCCATAGTCTCGCATATTTTTCTTCAAAAGTGAAACTATGGCTGCATGAAAAGGGAAGGAAGCATGTCCAAAACCTACTAAAATCCATGATATAAACTAAATTTGAAAAATACTAATCCTACAAGAACATTTACTTTCATTTTTCTAAATACTTTTAATTGTTTTATTTTATTTTATTTTATTTTATTAAATATCCTATTCAGATCATTTTTTTTCCTTTGTCTATAATAGAATTAATTAACACCATTATTAGATTGTAAACATTTAATTATTACTATTACTCAATTTTAATTGGCAATAATATTGATTCACAAATGTTATATAAATACTAAATATTCTTGAACATTATACTACTGGAAGAGCACTGTCTGCTATAATACAGTAAACTACTAGTGTAGCAGGCAGGGCATCAAATTAATTGTAGTGTTTACTTGCTGCCAAGACTCTCAGCAACAATGAAAAAAGCTTAATTTAATTTTGTAAACACTAATTGTAAACTTTGTAAACTTTGTAAACTTTGTAAACTTTGTAACATTGAATAAATTGTAAACTTTGTAAACTGTGTAACATTGCAACATTGTAACATTGTAACATTGAATAAACATTGAATAAACGAATAAATAAACGAATAAAAACATTTTACAGATTTCAAATATATTAATACAAATTTTACTTGCAAATGTTAAACTATATAATAAATGATTTTTATGACTTAAAAATACGTAAAAATATCAAACTTTTTTGAGTAAGTAGTACATACTAGTATTATTGATAAACTTGGATGAGCGTGTAATACGTGCTCGCCCTCGTCACAGATACACGGTGTTGCCCTTGGAACTCACACACTCGTAGTAAATTTTGTTAATCTAGAACTCATTTCTAAATTGTATTTATTGATATGCGACAGTCTTTATTTTGTTCTGAATATTATTAAAAATTTATTTTATCATCAAGACATTATTTATTATTTATTTATCATAAAATGTGTATTGTGCAATTATATCATATTTAAAATGTTCATAAAATATTTATACTTTGTACTTTAATGATACTCTAAAACCATCGATCAGATTCAATAATAACCTTTGACGGTCTATTTGTTAAGAAATAAAAAATAATAAAAATAAAGTATTACTCGAAAAAGGAGTATAGGTACTTACTATATTAATAAAATTTTAAGAACTGCTTTACAATTTTTCTAATAAATTTTAATAAATGTTTAAGAATACATAAAAAAATAGGAAAAATAATAATGTTGTTCTTATTTTTTTTAAAACGGGAAACAATCTAAGAATATATAAATTTTCAAGTTGTTTAGTAATTGTATTTTTCTCTAATTAACGCATTTAGAAAATTAAGGCAATCGAATGGCTTTTGTTTTAAATTAATATACTACTAGAATTTTAGAAAAACTGTGATTTTGGGAAAAAAAAATGTGTACCTTAAAGTAGCATTCGGTTTTTAGTTTTTACTTAAGTGGAATTGTATTTTCTTTGTTTGAGAAGCGTAAAATATCTATATTTTAGTTTAATCAAACTCTTACTTCAAGTTTAGGTAAGGTTCGGTTGGCGTTGGATTGGAACAAAGTCTATATCACATCAAGATATTTAGTTATATCCATTTTCAAACCACACTGAAATGAAAAATCATTATAAAATTTGGCCAGTGTTCATAAATAGCAATAAAACGTAGTAAATTTTATAGATTATATTTAAATCATTTCGTAAACTTTTGAAACAATCAGTTAATGGATAGGGTTAGATATTTCTATCATATATAATTCTCGAATCATAAATATTACGCGGTTTATACTATTCAAGAGTATAATTCATTTTCACTCAACATGCTTAAAAATAATAAAAAATAAACTAAAAAGCTGACAAATTTTCAGCCAAATAAGATCAGAATTCTCTCGAGCTGTACAATATGGACCAGGACTGCGATTTATTTTAATGCTATACGATATGAAGGAAGATAAAAATAAAACTGATGATGCAGATATTCACACGGAGCAAATACGGATTGGCCTACGGAAAATTCCAAGAGAAATGCAGAGTCAATGCGCCATGAATTTTCAGTCGGCATTCTTCTAATGTGACATTTACCATATTACTCACGTATAAATGTATGTGCAATTTTCAAAGTGCAAGCAATATCGCAGCGGTGTCCGGATATTGGAGAGTAGTTGTGGCTGTATTGAGTGCGTTTATGACGTCATTAAATCTTTATCGGCGAATGCTTTTGTTTGAACGACAGAGTGCGAGGGGAGGTTTATTGGAGTTGTTTCCCATACGGCACTTCATAAAAATCCATTCGACGCGAACATACAAAAACACGTGAGAATAATATGGAGTAGATTTATCGATTTTCGAGTCTAGTACCTACTGAAAAACTTATGCCAAAAATTCGCGAAAAACGTAAAATAAATTTAAAAATATATTTAAGAAGCCATTGGCTTCGAAACATGTTGAATTTTTTCAATAAATAAGTGATTTTAACAAAGTTAATTTATATCAATTAAAAAATATACGTTGACCAAAGTGTATAGCGTGATAGTATTATATAAACATGAATTTTTAATACAGGGATAGCAATGTGGACGACACATATCGACATCTTATGACGGACTGGCCAAGCAGAGCACGCCTAGCCAAGACGCGTTTGCAAACAATGTAGAAACTCACTTGCTTCATGGACATTAGGGGTCAGACCTTCATCATTGTTCACGTGCAATTTAATGTTTTCTTTTAATCCAGAACTTATGCATGGCTATAAAAAGCGCAAAAAACGGCACTCGTCTAAGAAGACTGTGTGAACGAGTGTTTTAAGTTTTCATCTAGGATCAACAGGAATAAAGAATTAATAATTTTGAAAAATTTTCAGAAAAGTTCTGAGTTTTTGTTATATCTCGTATTACATTACGGTGGCACTGAAGTCGAAAGAGCATTGAAATTTTCCGGAAGTCGCCTCATTTCTATAGAAATTTTAACAGGCTTACCTAAAATTTCCTAATGAAGCGTCAAATACTTATTCAGACAAATCAAATATTTTTTTTTAAATAATCAACATTTTGTAATCAATAAATTATAAACACAGTCGAAACTTTAATATGATTTTATATAACTTGACTGGCCACAACCCGTCACAAATGACGGAACATTGGTTTGTTTGCTTAATCGTAAATGTAGTGTATTTCTGACGGGTCACGCGCATGCGGTGGTGACAACGTCGTGGTGGCAAGGTTGCGGCCTTCGGGTTTGCTCACCCGGGGTTCGAGCCTCTTCTCCAGCCGTCTTATTTCGTTTTGTTAGCCGCGAATTAGAAAGACAGACAGATGGACAGTCGGGCAGATAACAAAATGATTATATTTATTAGATATAGGTGTCTTGTCCAAGTCGTCATTTCTCTTACCTGACCCATAGGGTAAGATATAAAAAAGTATAGTAATATTTTTATGTCAATCGCACGATAGCGAGCTAAAATATTTCAGATTGCTGTTTAAGGAGTAAAATCTAAATGGATTCATCTTAGGAAAATTATTTTTTAAAAATGTTTGATGGCACCAAATGAATGAAGAACTACGTTCTTTGCTATACTATACGTAATTAATGGGCAGCAAACTGTAGGTGGACGATAGACCGGATAAGATCCTGAGTATGGAGTAAAAGATCGTTACCCGAGTTTATTCACCAGAACGGGTGTTTGCAGAGATAAATGACCTTTTGATAGAATTTATTATGGAGACTGGTCGTCAAATTGAATTCTCTGCAATTCCTCGTCCAGGCCAGTAAACTGGTGCACGACGTCTATCCGATTCCTTATCTCTCTACAGTAGTCGTTACTAGAAAACTATAAAATAAAGAATCGTTCGAGTGATGTGAAGAAGTGTATGAAATATGTAATGATATGGCAAAATACGAACAATCATTTTATTTTAATACCAGTTATGGGTAACCTGCGACACGTGTAATAAATATAACACATATATGCAAGGTGTAACACTCCACAATACTTTACATAAGTTACACGTAGATTCCTATCTAAATTATGACTCAAAAATATTATGCATATGAGATAAGCTATATACTCGAATCTCTTACAAAATTATACAAAATTAACGCCCTATGTGAAACTCATAGAGATTATTTTATAAATAAATCCCACCCCTTAGACCATATGAGTAATAGATATAGAACAAAGGAGTAAATAAAGATATCAACTTTAAAAACTTTGACGAATGCATATTTTGGCGTTTTTTTCGAATATCTGAGTAATTCATTTATATCAGAATATATATGCTAGACAACATTTTTAGGAACAATGACCTATATAGAATCTTTGTTCTTATATAAAAGTAATAAACTTAACATTATTTAAAATAATTTAAAGAAATGTAAGCATTAATCGACAGGCCGCGGCCGAAAAATTCGTTTTTAGGGACTTCACCCTTAGTTAGGAATATTTATATACACGTAAAATATGTTGTTTTTTCCGAGTATAAAGCTAATTTTGTGATGATAAGATTGAACTAAAATAATTAAGAAATGCGCAATAAAAAAAGTTATAAATTTTTGAAAAAAAAAATGAATTTTTACGTTTTTCGTTGATATTTAAACACAAAAAAAAGTTATAAATTTTTGAAAAAAAATGAATTTTTACGTTTTTCGGTGATATTTAAACAGTTTAATACAATAATGAAATAAAAATTCCAAGATATAAAATACGTCAACAAATGACGCAGTTTTTAAATCAGATTAACTCGAATTTAGTTTGCTTAGCTGTTTTTTGTTTGCATATTCACTATTTTTCTCATGGGACGAGCCCTAGTAGAAAGTTTCTGCGTAAATATAATATGGTGTACAAAAACTATCGAAATTTAAATATGGCGCAGTGAATTTCTGGTTCAGAGCGTGTCAGGATTTGCACATACCTTGTCAGGATCTTGTGATTGGCGTTGTCGGCACCCGAACAGATTAATTACGCAACGTCATTTGAATAATTACTGTCGATAAAATCGAGGAATTGGATGACTTTATTGACACGAGACTATATAAACAGAGAGAATTACATATAATCGAGGCGCACCCGCACTTTGGACAACTTACAGTAAATCAGAAATAAATAGAAGGGTCTAGAATAAATAATGGAAATGCCAACTAGATTCGTGAAACGTCTGGAAACCGAAAACTATATATATATAAGCGGGACGACGCCATCGAAACGAACACTTGTTGTTTTGACAGAAGCGAAACCAGAGACAAAAAGTGAAAGCATCAAGCAGCGATCCAGTGTTGCCAGCGAAATACTTGTATAGTTATTGTAAGAGTTTGTATTTGTAAGATTGTAAGAGTTGTTGTAAGAGTATTGTAAGAGTACTTACCGAGCATTGGAAAGTGCGATCACAGACGTACGATATTTTGGAAAGACGAGCGTGAAGTGTTCCACAAACGATTGATTAATGCGAAATTGTGTGAATTAAAGAGCAGTGCTCTAATTAAATCGTGTTCAGTGACTTTTTGTTGATCCCGTAACAGTACCATAACAATTATTTCGTAAGTGCTGTGTTACCATAGCGCATTTTGTGTTCTTTGTAATGATATTATTTTCAATAAGGCGGTTCTGTCGGATGTTTTTTTTAATACAAACTAGAAGCAATAAAGCAGCAAAAGGAGAAACCTCTCTTTCTTTTTAATCAAACCTTGCGATTTATTGTGACTTCTATTCATATTCATATTCTATTCATATCCAGGAAAAGGATCATTGTGACCAAAGGAAAAGCATTTCCTTTGTTGACAATTGGCGTTGAAATGACGATTCAGACAATCACAATGAAAAAGTTATGACGTGTACGCTCAATTTCAGACGTTATTTTGAAAAAAAAAATCTTTTTCTTTTATATTTTAATTGTATTTATCTGATACGCAAGGATTATTTAAGGACTTGAACACGTTCGAAAGGGCACACATGAAAAATGTTCACCATCTCTGGCCTAGAATACGGAGGATTCGATGTATCTATATGACTGATATCTATTTCCTATTCTTTGAAGAGTTAAATGCCAGGATATAACTATCGCCGAAGTGTCACTTGCGACAATGTCTGTCATACAAATCAGGGCATTTGGCAAGATATCTTGAATTGAAACTTGCAACAATGCCATGTCTTACAAAATACAATGTAGTACTTCCGACAAAGATCACGTTTTATAACAAAGTAGCTTTTTGGTCTTGTAGTTAGGACTCTCGCCTCGTGATCCAAAGGTCGCGGGTTCGAATCTGACTCCAAACCAGCAAGTTAGTAATATTTTCATAGCACAAGCATTTAGTTTAGTTTGAAAATAGTAAGAATATTGACGTGATACGTATTCCCTGTTCGCATTTCTATTTTAAAAAATCATTCACTCATCGAATCGACTGAAGAAACATAATCCGAAGCTTTATTGTCACATTAATGTGACACCATGACATAGGTCTAAGGTACATCTATACATATCACATGACAAAAGTCTATGATGTACAATACATGACGTACAAATATCACATTTATAAATATCACTCAACAAAGGTCTGTGATATATAATACTTGTACAAATATCACATGAGAGGTGTCTGTTCAAAAGACGCTATTTCTAAATTTAATTTTTTGTTTAGATAAATTCTATTGTAATTCATGGACACATTTTACAAAAGTTAAAATATTCCTCTCATACCCAATATGTACTGTAAAGCAGTAATTTTTTTAAAGCAATAAAAGTGGTAATTATTGAACGTAATCTTGTACAGGTATATAGTATTACGAGATTGCAGAAATGTAAAGAATTTCACGTAATCGAGAATTTTACAGCACTCTGTGCACATTTTACAGTAAATAAGAAATTGTTGGCAATATCTGGAATACTCGGGAATAAATCAGAAACTTCTCAAACATCGAAAGTATAAATTACGTGGAAATTGCGTGGAAGAACTGTCTAATTTCGACATCTGGCGAAATCATAAACGAAACAAAACAGACAGGTACGAGCGATTTCAGTGTGGATATTTGATCAGTAATAAAGTACCTACCGATGTGTGAGAAGTGTTCGATAGTGACCACAGCGATATAAATGACGTGAATCAGAACTTCTAGATACAAGTGGAAGATTTTCGAGTGACTAGCGCGAGATTTAGTGAGAATTACAGAAAACATGCTGATTACTTACTGGTGAGTCAAATTTGTATCCAGCGATTTTAGTTTGGATATTTGATCAGTAATAAAGTACCTACCGATGTGTGAGAAGTGTTCGATAGTGACCACAGCGATATAAATGACGTGAATCAGAACATCTAGATACAAGTGGAAGATTTTCGAGTGACTAGTGCGAGATTTAGTGAGAATTACAGAAAATATGATGATCAGTTACTGGTGAGTCAAATTTGTATCCAGCGATTTTAGTTAATTAATAAAACTTTAATTAATTTCAAGTGCTATATTTGTCTCCCACTGCTACGATACCATGACAATAATATATGCAAAATAACATAGTTTTACCATTACAGCAATAAATGCAGTACATCAAGTACAGCAATTGCACAAAAAGCAAGCTAATGTTCACAGGCTGGGTCAAGGATATTAAATCTTTTTAAAAATCTTGTTATGTTTTAAGTTATTTTTATTAGGCACGTCCAAAGTCTTTACGTTGTGCAGAATGACAAAGAAATTGATTAAATCAAACAGTTTATCGATTTTAAAGGCAAGATTTACCTATCACACTTATTATATTGGGGATATATTTTGATAGTACGTAAAAATATTTTTTTTTTATGATATATTGGAGGTACCTGCTACTGAATCTATGTTGCAATGTATAAACAGCCAGTAAAATATCGATTTTTATCCAAACTAGAATATAAGCGCTGTGTTTGAACATCGATATCAATATCGGGGCGTGCATCCTTACAATACTGGGCGATTGCGATCTGTATTGGCGATGCAACTTCCTTATTAAAGTAATTTCCGAAACGTATATTTACAGTTAACGTTTTATAACTTTGTACTCCAGCTCAATCAATAAATAAATATATCTCTCTTCAATAAACAAATTACCGTGCGCACACCTAGAAAGTCAATTTCCAGTAGTCAACTAACTATAGAAAGAATGGCTACTAACATAATGATGTATTACACACTAGCGTATCGGTGCATTAAAAAGTGCAGTCATGAATAGTTTACTCTACTAACATATTGCGCAGTAATAATTATTTATTCATAAATATTATATTTATCAGTACCAATATTTTAATACTCATTAGTAAAAACACAATTTGAAAATTAGACAAAATATTAACGTTATGGAAAAAACTAAATTTTAACGGCTTCTCTGAAATATTGATAGTCAGCTTTGGAAATGAGAAAATAGACAAAACAGAAATACGAAAAAGTTATTCATCGAAATATACATCTGGAGCATAGCACTTGACGGTAGCGAAACCCGGATAGCTGACCAGAGAAAGAAAAATAATTAAGTAAGTGTCGGCCGCGTTAAGATTGGATGCTGTAAGCTGGACTGAGAGAGTTAAGAATCTGGAAGTTATGAGTAGAGTGCAAGAATAAACCGGAAAAATTTAAAAAACGCTGGTACTCGGATATTTTCTAGAAAAAGTATCCTGACAGTTGAGTGCCCTGACCTCAAAAATGAAATCAATTTGATTGGGAAGAAAGTGTTAAAATGTTATTTATCTATACAAAAATATACATCATTAGTAATCAACTATCGCTTTCGTGATCAGGTTGGACCCATCTCCAGTCGTACATTTTAACTTACTTAGAGTAAAAAGGTCAAAAATACACTTGCCTACGGAAAAAAAGGTGTAAGAAAATATTTATTTATTTATTTATTTATTTTTATTTTAAAAAAATAGAGCGAACACGGAATACATGTCACATCAATATTCTTACTATTTTCAAACTAAGCTAAACGCTTGTGCTATGAAAATAGGACTAACTTGCTAGTCTGGGCTGAGATTTGAACCCGCGACCATTGGATCACGAGGCGAGTGTCCTAACCACAAGACCAACAAGCTACTCATATTATGTACCTACACATTGATTTCTTTCTTCCTGAAGTAACATGAATGTTAAATAATGTATATTTAATATTTTTACGCATTAAATTATAACTTGATTCATTAACCTTTTTCAAAGGATTTGGTTACTTTTTTGCAATGTTAACGTGCGAACTGCATACAATGTTTTTGAAGCAATTATAATAAAGTAAAGTAAATTATAGAAATCTCGCAGAGACGAAGCTGTTTATATGGACGTATATGGAAGTCTTTCTGTACAATGGCCCAGGGCTTACAACTTACATGAGCTGTACACGTTTTTCAAGTAAACAGATTCGTCTCTATGAGACTTCTATAATTTATCCTAATTAAATAATAATCCCGTAGTAGACAAATATTGTTAGTTATTATAAAGATAAAAAAACTGTAAAAAAAGTTTCTGTATACTTTGTATGTGTCAATCTTATATATGATTTAAGTAAGCTGGTGTTATTTATGGATTAGAGCGTCTCAATAATTGTCAAAATATACAGCGAAAATTTCAAACTATTAAGTAGGTATAATAGTTTTTTTAATACTTTTCTCTAAATTTGATTTCATTTATGGTACAGTGGCCGGCAAACATCTTGAAATTCTACGGCCTAGTGGGGGGAAGTTTGCGCATCTACCTTTCCACCAAAGAGACCCAAATTTCGTCTTCTGCGCATTTCCCCACCACGCCAAAGAATTTCAAGAAGTTTGCCGGCAACTGTATCAGCATACTCCATTACATGTATCGGTAGACCCGTCCTTGAAAAAATCCGAATACCAGCGTATCCTTCATATTAGCCAAAAGAAGTCCGCAACCAAAAGACAAACCACCAAGTCGATGGAGCCAAACATGAAAAGAACACATTCTTAGATACAACACATAACTCAGAAATGTAATTGAGCAAAAAAATTTAAGAATAAGCCCAGAAAATCACAGATCATGAGCAAGGAGAACGCGGAGACCTATCAGCTTCTAGATAAAGTCAATGCGAGAATTTCATAGATAATTCTTCTCACAGTTCTTTTATATGAAATAGAAGTAAAATGGTTTTTCAATGAAAATTGTAATTTTAACATTTTCAATTCATAAAAAATATATTTCTTTGGTATTTTCTACTGATTGTTTTAAATATATTTTTCTCACATGATTACTTTACAAATATCATTATTTGAATACTTTAGCTTGGTGTAATATTAGTATTTTAACTACATTAAGTATTTTCTCTTTGAAATGTATTGTCTCGTTAAAAAAGCAAGGTGTATCATTTGTGTTATCAATAAGTCAATAAGTGCCCAATTGAATATACATTAGTTTAGCTATTTACAAATTACTATGTTCTTAACACAGCCATGTTATGCCGTAACAAATAAATGTACATTTTTCTTTTAAATTGAATTTCATTTGACACGCGCGCCGATCAGAAACAATTACGGGCATTCAATTTACGTTTTTTGTATTTTTGGCTAGCCGCAGAAGTAATTAAAGGCAATTAACCACTTTGAGGCATCAAAAAATCCATTTACTGTTTTTTTTATTTTATTTAACCATTGCACATATAAAATTTTCTCGATTATCATTGGTATCGGCAAAAAATAGTGTACGCAAATGACAGGCGTTAGAAAATAATTTTAATTTTGTTCCTAACAAATGAAGAATATTTTTTCTTCTGTATGAAGGCTTGAACTTTGTGGTGACATTTTTATTAAAATAAAACACAAATCACTTTGTTTTCACCACTTTATTAGATTAAGCAATCTACATGTTTCTAGAACAATGTTCTCTTCTTCAGTATTATTGGTGTACTAAAATTTGAAAAAGTAAACCATGCAAATGTGTAACGTCGAAGGGATGGGTGAGGGGAGGGGGTGTCAGAGGTATTAATTATTATGGGTCATCTGGACAGGATGGAATGTTAAGTGGAAAAATATTCAATATTGGCTTTTGCAAAAATTTTGTCTGTGTATTTATTAAATTTGAGTTAATATTAGGTCCTTACATATGAAATTGGCATTTTGCCGTACTGGCAAATTTGATCTCAAATATTTTCTCTTTGGTTAGGAATTCCAATTCCAAATTTATACAGCTATTTACTCATGTATTTGTGTTTTGAAAATTATAATTCATTTGTTTTTTCCTCAATTGTTTTTTTCTTTGCGTCACTCAGTTTACAAAATGAAAAACTTGAAATTTATTTATTTTTTATTTATTTAAAAAAAAAATCCTTGTTTACAAATAAATACTAATTAAACAATAAAACATAAGATAAAACATAAGATAAATTACACATTTTTTGTTTTGTTTAATTTGTGGATTATGCCACTCTACTAGGCTACGCCTGTCCCAGAGTGGCGTTATAGAATACAATTATAATATTTTTTCGAGTTCGTCAGTAGTATTTATTTTCATAAGGTAGTTATTATGTATCCACAGAGTATCAATGGAATGTTAGTGAATTTGAGTTAGTCAGAATTATCCAGTTTATTATCCATATCCCGTTATTTACGAATACGAGTTCCACCGTGGCACCAGTGCTGCAGAAACGGCTCGAAGGATTAATGATGTGTATGGCGACGGTGCCGCAAAAGAAAACAAAGTGCGTTTTTGGTTCCAACGTTTTCGTTCTGGAAATTTCGACCTGCAGAACAAGCCCCGTGGACGGCCGGAGACCAAAGTTGATAATGAAGAATTGAAGGCTATTGTGGAAGCGGATCCATCGCAAACCACATCCGAGTTAGCTGCAGGCTGCGGTGTTAGTGATAAAACTGTTTTAATCCACTTGAAGCAAATTGGTAAGGTGAAAAAGCTTGAAAGGTGGGGACCTCACGAATTGAGTGAAGCAAATCAACAAACGCGCGTTGACTGCTGCGTTGCATTACTCAACCGGCACAATAATGAAGGGATTTTAAATCGAATCATTACCTGTGATGAAAAGTGGATCCTTTACGATAATCGGAATCGCTCATCGCAATGGCTGAACCCTGCCGAACCAGCCAAACCATGCCCCAAGCGAAAATTGACTCCAAAAAAGTTACTTGTGAGCGTTTGGTGGACTAGTGCTGGTGACTAGTTCATTACAGCTTTCTTAAATCTGGCCAGACGATTACGGCAGATGTCTATTGTCAGCAACTGCAAACCATGATAGAAAAGCTAGCTGCTAAAGAACCGAGGCTGGTTAATCGCTCTAGGCCACTGCTGCTTCATGATAACACTAGACCACACACTGCACAACATACGGCTACCAAATTAGAGGAGCTTCAATTGGAATGTCTAAGACATCCACCGTACT
>JADDOH010011639.1:0-58616 GCA_016648135.1 Agrypnia vestita
TATCTATGTACATGAAATGCTACAGTAAGTGTGCGTAGAGTGACCAACAAAAGTGTTTAAAAGAGATGTAAATTAGACATAAAGTTTAACAAAACGCGATACCCGATACATAAACATAAGAAAACACATACAACATCTAAGATTGAAATACATAAAATAAATTAGATAAAGAACATGTGACATATAACAAGAAAAAGCATAAACATAATAAAGCAACATTTATTACAGCATAGCTATGGATTGTTCGTTTATCGTTTGCTCCTCTTCAAATAACTCGGGTCAGAGTTCATCGCCTGTACCAGGCATTTCCACTTGACGCCTCCACATTCCTCCACCACGCCTTCGGTCAGCGATACTCTCGCCACTCCCCTAAAATACCTTATATCCAGGACCGTTCGCTCAAAGCTTTTACCAGACTTCTAGCTAGACTGGAAACCATCGGTATTTAAAGATCCTGCGGTATTTTCGTCCCGAGAATCCGGTTAATTAATTTCAAATAAAAATATTCTCAGTCTTTCACGGTGTTTCAGAATCTTTACAGAATTGTTACAGACCATCAGGTCTGATGTCATACATAACATGGTGGTTGATGGACTCATTGGGATCCGAAACGTCGCGTCGCCCAGGAAAGTTCAAGTGAAAGATATATCTGCCCCCACCCCCCGGAAAAATTACTTTAACATTTTGGAAAGTGCATTGAATTTATTGCAAGTATGAATTTTACCTGTAGTTTATTAAAACAAGGGTAATAAGAAAAATAAATTTTGCTGGCGTAGGGATTAAAAGGTGCCTCCAAAAATTTTAAATCGAAAAGATAATAGATACGCCGAATATCGATCCCAGTAGATCGTTGGTTTAGTCGTTACGAAACTCATCTAGTGATTTAGTGGACACTGGTTTGAGCCTTATAAAAATGATCGTACAATATCCATGTAAAATAACAATGGAATTTTCAACGGAAATGGTGACTTTTATAAAATATTTTATTTTATTTTTATTTTTAACGAACAGACCCTAAAATATTTAATATATTATAACCTAAATTATGACCCTAAAAGATGTTCTTAGAGTGACATTAAAGTACGAGTATATGAACATTTGAATATGATATAATATAATAATTTTTCTAAGGTTAATTATTAATAATTAATAATGAAAAATAATAAATGATAAATTATAATGAGAGTAATATTCAGACTCACGCTAATCACTTAACACAATTTTAGGAATAAATTTCGAGTCAATAAGTTTTTAGACAATACACTTTTTATGATAAATAGAAATAAATAATGTTTTAACGATAAAATAAATTGTAAATAATAGTCAGAAAAAAAATATTGCAGATCAATAAATAGTTCAATAATTTTTTTTTACATACAATTATTTAAAAAAAATGTACATCGAAAACCAATAAATAAAAGTTTTTGCATTGTAAAAAAAAATGATAAAAGATAAATAAATTAATAATAAAAAGGGTCTAAAATAGCTCACACTTACAAGATAACTTGGAACAATGTCATAACATTTTATAACGTTTTAAAAGCAAATCTTGTCTAAAAAGAGGATTGAATTAGTTTAAAGAAAAAACGTAATAAACCCAAAGTGGCAAAAGAAATAACATAACGTGTAATGCTTAACCTCCGTAGACATTAATTTCTTAGACAAAGAACAGAATTCTCGGCAGCGCTGCGTAGCCACCGTGGCGTTTAAATATAAATCGCTACGAGAACCGTAGCACTATCGCGGGGTAGCAATTCGTTCAGATACAAACATAACCCCATCCCTATTGCCTTAATAACATTTTATTGCATTCCGTGTTGTAATGAACGGTTTCAATTAACCAAATTAAATTTCTGGTTTTGTTTTTCAAACTGGATTTAAAAATAAAGTGGGGCGTTTTTCTCGGTAGTTATGTCTTTGCTACTATTTGTGAACTTTACAAGGTTTTAATTGAAGCATGTTTGTAACAAAAAAAGGCTGTATTAATGGAAAAAATATATTTTTATTATAATTAAGCAATTAATTATTTTACTTGAAACAAATAATAAATATGATACTTTCCTGGGGATTAGTTTACAGCACAGGATATATATATATTTTTTAATGGTACACAAACAATGAAAAACACATAACATGTTATAGGTAATACAATTAGTTTAAATTCTTTTTATCACTGAAATGTGAACACAGCAAACAAAGAGATAAAAGAGATAAAAACTAAAACACATACAAGAAAGAACAGAAAAAAAGTGATTTAATAGAGTGAGCTTGAACGAAGTGAGATTGAACAATGAGACTAAACAGTTTGGTAATAGTTCTCATATATTCGTGGAAACTGTCATGAAATATGTTTCGGTACACATATTTAAAATCAGACATGGATAATTGCCAAATACTTTGATAATAGTATGAAACAAAATAAGGATTTTTATTTATGCAGTACCGCCGACAGCATAAAACTTAAATTGTCTAATGTATAAAGGCTTTAAAATCTTTGATAGCCTGCTGAAAACTACACAAAACATAATCAATTTAAATAAGTTTGAACTGGACTGCAAAAAAATTTTAATGAAAAAATTTAAATGACTGTAGATTATATTATACAATAAGTTTTAATGTTAATCATGTATTAACCCAAAAAATGTGATGACTGATGATTTATACTTATGGAAATAAACGACTTCAAAGTTTACATGTCGCTTTATATATAGCGGTAATCCTCAGAACCT
The DNA here is from genome assembly GCA_016648135.1 of Agrypnia vestita. Classification (NCBI taxonomy): domain Eukaryota; kingdom Metazoa; phylum Arthropoda; class Insecta; order Trichoptera; family Phryganeidae; genus Agrypnia; species Agrypnia vestita. The sequence goes on from JADDOH010011639.1 coordinate 2,730, forward strand.
GAATATACTTAACCTTCTGATGCTAACTCTAATGTTTTTCTATGGAAACTATATTTTTCCAAATGCTAAATGGTCAAATACTTGATTTAGTTATTACTTACCCTCTTCTCTGAATATTCCCGTTACAACCACCTTTACACCAGTAACTCCAGCTGATTTCGTCAGTAGGTAATTTTTTTTTTGTGTTTCCGCTTAAATCACGAATAATCTCTAGAATGTTTTAATTTTTATCATTATTTGTGTATTATGTAAAAACTTATTGATTTATTTTATTAAAATAATTATTGATTTACGATGTTTATTTATGTAAAATAATTGGATGTGAAAATAAATTACTGTACTACTTATTGTTCTGCGATATTTTTATATTTAAAAATTTATTTCTTATTATTTTTCATTACTAGCTATTAATCAACCGTAAATAGTGTTTTAAGTATATTATATATTATCATATTCAAATGTTCACAAAATACTTAAACTTGTATTTTAATGTCACTAAATGGCCATCTGTTAGGGTCATCAATTACCTGCTGACGGTTTGAATGTTAAAAAATAAAAATAAAAATAAAATGTTAAAGCCAAATCCAACAATAATAAATCTTCTTGATTTAGTACTTCGTAACACGCGTAACTTTTTTTTTAAATTCCGAAATGACAATGGTTCACGATGATATTATAAAAGTCTAATTATTGATTTAGAAAATTCACATCTCATTAAAACTCGTTTATATTCACGAATCGTAAAACTTTTTAACAAAACGGACCACTCAGTCAACAATGACTTTCATATTTTAGAATCACGTGACTTAATTTTACCTCCATTCCCCTTACCTTATTTCTTATTTCTTATCTACTCTTACACAGCATCGTAACAATTGAGATATATGATACGTTTATATTAGAATTATCTGAAAAAACCGAGGGTTAGCAATTCTAAGGGCTTAACTCCTACACAGATTTAAAAAAATATCTGTAATTCGTTTTATCTGGCATGGTTCGATTCGAAATGTGTTATATTTATTTTCTACGTCGGTTTTCTCTAATAAATATCCATCAAATTCAGCTCCAGACCCCAACCCCTCCATAAATTTTGAATACAACCCCCTCCACTTTTTCCTGTATCTATTCTGGCCCCTTCTCCTCTTGAACCATATTGATAGGGTTTCGAAATGTTCACAAAAGGGAAATGAAATAATTTTTTCCTTTCACTGAAGTAGCCCACATTTTTCAAAACACGCCGCAAAGTTGAATGTAATCAAATCGTACAATATTTATTGAAAATAAAATCAATTGAAAAAACTCGTTGTATATGTCGTATCATCCTCTACAGAATATATTTTGAAATGCAAGATGTCTCGTAGATAGTAACAAAAATTTTGTGGGAGTCGTCCTCATTAAATTTTGAATACAAAATATTCTTTACACTTTGAGTGAAATGTCGATAGTTACTGAATAAGCGAGAATAAAGCTTTCAACTTTTTTTCCATTATTTCTGAGTACAACTAAAATAAGTTATATGAAATATTAAAAATTTATTCACTTTGATACAAGTCAAATGAAATGATTCAAGGCTTGCATAAATTTGAAAATATTTTTTGTAGAATTCTAACGAATACTACAAGACAAGTTATTAATTAAGATTTTTTTAAAACACAGTTACGTAAAAGTCATGTTTCAATATTCCCACTACATGCTCCTGTTTAACACTATGCCGAGAAGCCAAAACATTTAAAACATGGATAATTACAAATATTATTACAATAAATTTTGTCTACTCTGAAGTTTTGGTATAAAATATTATCACATTTCGTGGCTGTGGGAGGCAAAGGCAAAATTATTATCAAATTATTCATTATTTTAATACATTCACTAATCACACTATTTTCAAATAAATCACTTATCTGTGAAACCCTTTATTATCGCTTGCTAGAATATTCTGTTTAATTCTCGCACGTACATAATTACTTCGCCCGATATTTGTCACTTTGATTAATCTATACGTTGGTAATACTGCGGTCTCTACGGTTTTATCGCTGGTTAAACTTCAAAACAATCATGAACTCACTGCGGCACCGGTTCCGCCTTTTATATGTAACACGTTGGTTTTTTGAGACTACTTTATACATTAATAGTGTTTGCGAGAATCTCCTTGTCGCTTCCAGATTGTTCAAGACGTTTCCCAAGTGTTGTAAGACGTTCTAGAATGTTTTGGAATGTTCGAAAGATTTCGTTCGTATTATTGTCCTTGAGAGATTTTGACAATGCGCTATCATCTCGTTACAATATGTAATAATCATAGGTATACAATAATTTTAACAAGTCCATTAAATGTAAACATTTAATAAGCATTTGAGTAGTATAGAAAAAAAACGGCCAGTATGAAACCGACGCCGACGCAGTTGAGATATACGTATTTGTGACCGATTTATATCTAGAGCGGCTATTTTACAATTGATGAGTTTTTGATAAATGCAACATAAAAATATGTTTTCAAAAACAGATATCACTTGTAATAGTGTCCCATATATGCCAGATAAACACCTGACCCACTTTTTTCCAACTTTTCACAGTGGCGGTTATGTTTCTGTTCCCCTCAAACGTACTAATAAGACGAAATTGATGGAAATGGAGAGATAGCTGTGGTAAAGCGGTTTGTAATAAATAAAATGCGGTTATTATAATTACATATAGGTACATTGAGATTTGTTCAAGTGCGAGAATCGTTTATTAGCGGGAATTCAAATATTGACGAGATGCTGGAGTTGGCTGCCAGATGAGAGGAAAAAACAGAAACGACGATCGCAGCATAAACTTAGGAACGAAAATCATACCTTTGAGATGCCGGATGCTGTGTAAGGGACGGAAATGCCTCTTTCTTCAATGTTCCTGGTCCAACTGCAGACACAAACTCCACTCGAATCACCAACTAGTTAAAAATATACCGATAGGACACAATCCACGGTTTAACAACAGATGCGGTTTCTTCACGCGTAGATAACAATAGTTGCGGTATTACAACAAGTAGCTTCTTTACTCGAAGATAATTTAGAAGGAGTAATGAGGCGGGGCGGTAGGAATTATTAATTATATGCGGTCGAATCCATAAGGACGAAAGATGTCGCTAGGAGTTTTAAAATGGGAAGGTAGATGGATTGGGAATTAATTAGAGATAAAAATGATTATGAGGACAGGATTGGTGAATCTTACCGAAGTCAAATTCAGCCACAACAATTGTCTCCATCTCTCCAGATCAAAAACTGGTCAAACCAAGCCGAATGCCAGCTCAGTATATCGAAAATAGTGGAATCATTTCTCGGCGCCTCCAAAATAAATTTTACTGTACACATACGACGACAGATCACTAAAATACATTGACATGAACTAATATAATTTTTTTCAGCCATTTCCAATACGTTTGACTTGCTTGAAGCTTTACAAAGAGATTGTAAATTTTGAAACAATTATAAAAAGGTCAATTCTCCTAGCGCTTTGTTACAAGAAGACTTTTTTACTTAAGATACTCAGTTTGGAACGAAATATAAAAAAATGCGGCTATATGAGAAATGCGTTCCGTACTAGCGGATTTTAATATGCAAAAGTAGGTAAAAATGTTCGCAAGTTTTCACGGCCGTTCAGGGTCTTCTGTGTATGGTTTTCTGGGATATTCTGCCGTGTATATGTGACCTCTCCGGCCGACGTTTCGGATCCCATTGCAGGATCCATCATCAGTGATGGTGGATCCATCCATCATGATGATGTGACATCAGCCCTGATGATGGACCCTGCAATGGGATTAGAAACATCGGCCAGTGAGGTGACATGTACACGGCAAAATATCCCAGAAAACTATACACATAAGAGTAGGGAAATACAGCTAAATTAATTAATTAAAATTAATTATTAACTAATTACCAGTCAAATTCAGTGATCAGCAAAATATTAAAGACAGGTAATGAATGTGGTTATATGGTTGACATTTTCAATGACAATCTAGTGAAAATAAAGTTAACACTTAAAAAAGTAACCCATTAAAACCAAGTTTTTATTATACTCCCTTTCTTTGTAAAATATAACAACAATTAATGACGAATTAAAACATATAACATAACACTAAACTTACATTAATTTAATATATTTCTAAATTTTCAGATGTTTTGAGCTTTGATAAGACACTTAGAAGATTAAATTCTAAAAACATTTGTCAGTCAATTTAGATTTTCGACATTCGTAGTGAAGTACCTAATATGTAAACCGACGGAGTAATTCAAATTTAGAAAATATTCCGTGACGTTATCGGGTCACCGTTGCTAATAATCAAACTTTTCTAATGATTCCAATTTGAAAAAAACAATAAAATGTCTAAAAATCCGAAAATATACCATAATTATTAATTTATTTTTAACGTAAATAACTTGAAGACGATCAAGAGATCTTCTTGATCGTCTCCACGTGTCTACTTGCCAAGTTTCAGCTCGATTGGATCATGGGAAAAGGGTCAAAAATCGATCCAAAGTTTTTGTTGACGACAAACCGGCAAGCAAGCAAGCAAGCAGACGCCACGAGTTAATATAAAGGGAGTAAAAAAACGATATTATTTCAAAACTAATTTCCACTATTACTAAATACATTTTAAAATATGTAATATTTTTTTATATACACATTACTGCTCTGTACTTTATATTTCTATACTCAAATTTTACTGCTTAAATCTTTTACTACCTATACATATACTTAATATTCTTATATTTTAAATTTTACTGTTCATTTCTAATATTGTTCTATATACTTATTTAATGTTATGAAATATTTTTCTATTTTTAAATACAATACGTGATATGACTTATATTTTTATATCTTACATGTAGGTAGGTACTGCTTGTAATTGATATTTTTTTATATATATAAATATTTGTATGTATATTACAAAAGTCTATAATGGGCGTGAACAAATAAATACATAAAAAATAAATGTGTCTTAAGCAAACGTGAGGGGTGACAATTTTCCACTGTGACCCAACCCCCTTTCCTAAGAAATGGGTTCTGTTCATCTTTTATACAAATAATCTGCTACTTAAAAACAGTTTAATTGAAAAATTTCAAATTGTATATATTCAAGAACACATTCATATTTGTGAAGTTGTAATTTTTCAGAACAAAGTTCTGTGAAATTTTTAAAACCAAATTAATTAATCAATAAGAAAGACATACAGAAAAATCTAATTTACGAAAAAATATAAGGTTACTACTGGGATTCGAACCCAAGTCACCTTCTTTCCGGGGCCGGTGCTCTGACCACTAAGCTATAGCAACTCTTTATGTTTCCGTGAAAATATCGACCTTATATATATATATATATATTTTTTTTTTTTTTCAAATTGGTTCATAGGAGTTTGTGTTGGCATGTGGTAATGCCGGCTAGTCACTCCACTAAGCACTGTCGCAAGCGATTCGCTACTGTATGGTTCCGACGAAATTCATCTATCACCCGATCAGCGATTTTATTCCGTGTGACGAAGAACACCTTTACGGGAGCGCGGATCGTTCGCTTGTCTGATGAAAAAAGATGTTTCCCATCAGATAATTTAAAATAAGCCCGAATTTTATGGTTACGTGAATATTTGGTTTCGATTTTCTTTTGTTAAGGATCACGTTCTGATAATAAATAATATTTTCGCGCGCGGATATCAACACCGTAAGTCACGTGGCATATATAACGAGATTTCTGTAAAATTGGATAAAGGTGAAATGGCGGTCGTCGTGGAGAAGAAGTGGAAAAACGGAATTGCAAAATTGAGCGAGAAATGAACAAAATAGGAATAAATGAAAATCTGATTGAAGCACAGTGGACTGAAATAATCAATTGCTCCTCCGGAATAAATGCATTTATTCGCCCCAAAACCTTTAAAAAACCTCCTGAAAAATAAGAATAAATTGAGTGCACAGCGTTCAAGCACTTTTAAAGTGGTACTGCTTTACCTTAAAATATAACAAAATTATTATTAATACCGTTGTTGAGCATTTTCCGTTTCTGGGTGATTTTTTCTCATGCGGCAAATCTGGCATTTACGTCACGACCCTCCTCCCTCTTCCCTTCTTCATCGTTGTACCTACTCCTATAACATTCGACATCTATCGTAGAACGATAAGTGTCGTTTTGTGTCATCGAATTTAATCTCAGTAACCTTTCGAAACATCGAATTTAATCTCAGTAACCTTTCGAAACATCGAATTTAATCTCAGTAACCTTTCAAAAGAAGTGTCGTGCTTTCGCAATAGTTTATTCTAAATGCTCGTATTGCAATATCTATTGAGTGATGGTTGATTTTGGCGACCTTATCTCAGTGAAATGATAAAGAGAAGGAACATAATTTTAATGGTGAGTTCAGCCATTTTATCATTCGTTCCGTATGAATCCGACACATCCCCATACCATCATTTTCCCCTTATTACCGTTAATGTAATCCCTAGAATCACAGCGATTAATATACAACATATTATAAAAGTAATAACAACATAACTACAACTCTGTGCATCCAGATTACTTTATATATTATTCTGTTGATCCCGCCTTTAATGCTTCCATTCGTCTTGTCTATTATTGTGTAGTTTCATGGGATATTCTGCCATATATATCTGATCTCTCTGGCTGAAGTTTCGGATCCCTTTTCAGGGTCCATCGTCAGGGCTGATGCATGTGTTGATGTTAAGTATTGGGATGCGATACCGTACCGAAATTAGAGAACGATATTTCAAGTCAATATCGATACATACTCATCATTTCAGCCCTGATGATGGACCCTGTAATGGAATCCGAAACCTCGTCCGAAAGATCAGATAAATACGGCAGAATATCTCAGAAAACTACACACAAAAAATCTATTTTTTAAACCATAAAATATGCCCCTTTTCTACCATACATATTCTTTAAGGCTTCCTTTAAATGGGAGTTGAATGTTTACCATTTTTCTCCATTCAATGCTATAAGAATACGAGAAACTTAAATGGATGGATTGTTGTTCTCAATATTGATCTCTTATTTTATTTAAGCAGTATAAATTATTCTCACATTTCTGAATTGTTTTAAGTTTTTATTTATGAACAAAGTATTTAATTTTATCTACATAATTTTCAATAACAAATTTCTTTCCATTAATCCATTTCATAAACAAACTCTATTTCATTGGTTGGCTGTTTAATGGTCCCAAACAAACACATTTCTCTTTGGTTTCCTCGTCGTATATCAAATTGTTGTGTTGGTATTATCTGCGATATTTTCAATTTAATTCCCTAATACTGAAAATTCCACCCCTGACGTAAGTGGTGGATGTCGGTAGGGGATTATGGAGCTTAATTGGAAACGGGGGTAGGAATAAGAAAGACGAGGAATTTCCTCCAGTAATGTAACTGGAAGATCAAGAGTAAGTCCTGATAGAGAATTTGAGAAAAAATTACCTAATTTTGTAAAAAATTACCTAATTTTGTAAATAATTTATTTTTAAGTTCTTAAACTTATTTAAGTTCAACATTGTGAAACTGTGACATGACATTTTAACTACCCTATAAATGTTCACCATATCTCTTTTGTCCTGCCTAAAAATCCTTTTTCTAAAAAATATTAATTTGTTTGCTGCTCGTTGACATGATTATTAATATTTGAATCATATTATATATAAAGTGGTTTCCCAAATATTTTAGTTATTTTTTTAAATAAAAGCTTTTTTGCATTGCTTTGAAAAGAGTATATTTTTTATTAACAACATAACATAATATTTGACATTAAAATTTAAAAATAATAAAAGCACACATCATACCTGAAAAGAGAAACAACATTCAAAGCTATTATTTTATATTAGAAACTATATCAATTATTAAATATGTATTATTCACTGGTATATTATAATTTTCTCAATAGGTCGATTATCAGTTGTTTGTGAAAAATTTTCACACAAATTAAAACGTTCCATTTTAACAATTCAAATTATTTTACATATAATTAAAAAATAATAAAAATTCTTTTCTATAAAAAAATGACAAATAAAATGAAAAATACATGAAACTTTATTTTTGTTTACGCGAAGAAAGAATGCATAATTACGAATAAGATTGTTTATAAAACTCGCATTTATAGGTATTGTGATAACTCATCGTTATTCAAGTACACCCCATAATTTTTTTACTGACATACGCATATACTGTGGTCGCTTTTAGCACTGTAGCTTTTAAGAAAATATATTTTCTCTTTTCATTCATTTTTACATAAGCGTGTGACATTGCAAACTACTTTAAAGTCTTCGTCACATTCAAAATTGTATTCAAAATGATAGAAAGCGACAGATATCCAATGCTAAAATCAAATACAAGTCGTAGGGTACCGTGTCTAGTATCCCATTTTTGTACGATGTATTACAGATTGAAAAACAGCTGATAGTGACTAGAAAGCCGTGGGCAGTTTTATATATCTATTATAGCTAGACCGCATTCAAAAGAATGTGCGCAAAAATATGTGTGTTGTTACGATGCAACATAAAATAAGTTTTCTATAAATAAGTAACTTTTTTAAAACTAAAAAGTATGTATTTATTTGGAATATCATATTGAGGCTTGTAATACGGGCTTGCCAGGTAACTTTCCCCCGCTTTCTTCTTACCGGACAAAGCTAGGGAATAGTCTTTTGATTGTGGTCGACCTATAATTAATATATACTGTAATTAGAATCAATAATTAATAAATTAATGTATATTATGGATGTCTCACAGAGACGAAACTGTAGTTTTTTTATGGAAAAATAGGTATAGAAGTCTTTTTGTGTGTTCATAGGACTTATGACCTATCGTATGGTTGGCTTAAGTGATCACTTTACACAATGTAACATTAACCATTCGCCATAATTATTAGTAAATTAATTCAAATTACAGTATGTAGACCTTGGTAGTCAGCGCGGTCATCAACTATGCAACTTCAGGTCGATGCACCGGGATATTCGAGCGTGGTTATAGAACGAAGTGCTGTCGTTGGCGTGGAAAGACTTTCACAGACCGGACTGGAGACCGGAGTGTCGTGAAGCTGGAGATGGTGCGGACGACTGATGCAGGGGTATCGCAGTAAGGTCGAGGATGATGCTGGTACTGCCGGAAGCAGATGGTGTTCGCTGCTGGAGGTGGCGAAGACAGTAGAGGAGGAGTAAGGTGGACGATAATCGATGGACTGGAGACTGGAGGCGTAGCGTGGAATGAGATGAGCGGCGTAGCGATTGTGGTTTGATGTCGTTGAAGGTTGATCGTATGGCGTAGAGAGAAATGCGTCACGTAGCGAGATGAGTTGCCGCGCAGCGTGACGTCGTGGTGACGTCTTCTGATTCATCGCAGCATCCCTATAAAGTTATTTAATGTCCATTCATTTTTTATATAAGCGTGTGACATCATTAAGTCTTCATCGTATTTAAAAATTGTAATCAACCTAACCTCAAAACTCAAACATCACTTCCAAAATAATAGAAGGCGACAGATAACTGATGTTTAAATCAGATAAAAATACTATCATAACTGGAGAGTGGAGCTTTTGTTTCTTATTCCCTCATGTACATGAGCAAAGACGACAACTGATTGCAGATCAGGCAAAGCACAAAACTTTGTGTCAATCTATGTGGTACTCCTTGTACAATCCGTACTTTTTTACATTTGACGAACACCTTTACACATATAAATCGTATTTTTAGTCCCACACAAGTTTTGCAATGGTTCTAATAGTATTAACTTGTACATTTTTCTGTTATACTTTTTTAGTTTTACAATATTTTTTACATAATTTTAAAATTTTTCAGAACAATATTTAATCTAGTGTAATTTGCGTCATCTTACAAATCTAATACAAATATCTCCGCATCACGCACCCAAATCAAATTGAAACAGTAATTGAATCTCGGCTAAATTTCCATCGCGTGGCATCCCTTAAGAAGACATAAATATAGTCGGAAACATGAATTCCTGGCACCCACCCCCGCCCGCCGAAATTCACAAACAACCCCACACACGTAACACTTCACGGTACAAATTACATAAGGCACTCCGTTACAGCCACCCCGAGAAGATCTTCCCCCAGCTCTGGAGCTAGCATCCTGGAATACACGAAGGCATTCCTGAAAATCAGTACGGCCCGCAAAATAATTACATGACTGTGAGGAAATTTATAGATCGAGAATTAAGCTAATGCCCGTTGAAGTGCTGGCGTGAGCCTTAATAAAAGGGATGTGATTTTTCTCAATCCAGTGCTTCAACCCTTACCTTGCTTGTCCTTTTTGCAGACCCATTTATAATAAGTCAATAAGAACCAAATATAATCGAATAATTAGACGGCTGCGAGTGGGTTAAGTATTCAGTATGTTTCAGAATCATTAGAAATAACTCATAAACACCAAAAAGATCTGGAACTATAGCTGATACTTTTTTAAATGTTTTTTTGATGGTTAGTGGAAGCCACAGATAAGGCAACATAAAAGAAGACACTACCTACCGACACGCGAGAAGTGTCCAAGATCGAATCAGTTTAATAAGAAACGGCGAGTAAAGTGGCCTAAAGAAGGGCGTATATTCTAGAAGACGAATTTAACGTATCACAGTTAAGAAGAAAATTTTCGAGTGGCAATTGAAAATTGTAATGATTTTCATAATAGTGCTCCAGAGTCCACTGACTTTTTCTGAACTATAAAATATTTACAATAATTTTGAATATTATGATCATTTTTTTTAAGAACACAACTACTGAATTTTTATCCTCAGAGGTAATAACAAAATACATTAAAGATGTCTATCTATCAAAAAATAAGCGATTTATATGAGAAAGTAGATAGGCTCGGCTGACTGAATTAATCATTTTATCCAATGTTACATTCACCGATTCCACCCGTAATCAACGTAAAATTATACAAATTGATCACATCTGTTGATTTTAAATGGCCATAAGACTTCCATACATACTTACAATATTGATTTCATAAATAAATAAATATTTAATATTTTTTCATTGAGTAACTCAAATACCCCGAAGCATTTTGGCTCCGTATAAGAAAGGTTAATAATTAATGTTAACCGAAACCTAATCATTAAATTACACCAATATCAGTAGCAATAAATTACTCAAAATATTTTTTTATGTATGAGTTTATTCAGAGTAACATGATGAGCTATCGGATAAATATCATAAGACGAGGACTAATTAATCTTCTGCAGTTGTAGGGATGCGAAACACTGCCTAACCGAACTCCATGTTAAAACTGTGCTACGGGCTTTCCAGGACGTATACATTATGTAACATATATGTTCTCTTTATCTACCCCCGATCATCCCTCTGACGCATGTGACAACTTACCCCGCTGTGACAAAGCCTTAATGACGAGGAGATATCAGCGCCACCATACAATTCTACGCCGTCAGTTCTCAGCGCGTATTATCTCCTGATAAAACTTAAGATCTCGTATTGTCCCCGCACAGTTGCGTAGCCTTTATACGACCAGCTTTCCGAAATTATTGGGAGATGCGAATTACTGCGTTAAAAGATGTGCGATAGTGAGAGAAACGAAGAAAATCGCTAAATGTCTTCAAATAAAAAATTAATTTGCTTCATTTTAGGGCGAAAATAAAATATAATAGGTATTAAAAGATTAAGATTGTCAAGGAAGCTAAAAATAATTTATGGACTATGTCACTTATCACAAAACTATCTTCAAATTGCGGCCTTCAAGATCAGATCAGCGTCTATAAACGTCTAGAAACACCTGGAAAAGCCTAGAAGCGACGAGGACCTTATCTTAAACACTAGAATAATCCAGAACTACGAAAGTATAGCAGAGTAGAAATAAGCATTCAGATATAAATACAGCGCCAACCGCGGTGCGAAGAGTAGTCGCGTTTGACAGACAAAAACAGTGCGAAGTCAGCTGCAAGCCGCGAGGCCAGGGTGGACAAATGCGATAATTGATGCGACATATATCTAAGTGGCGAAAGAAATAAGCGATAAATACTGCTAGTGAGAACTGGATAAAATATTCTAGTGAATGTTAAACATGTGTTAACCAGCGATAATAAAATCTTCATTAACGAGTGATATATTGCAAAATAGTGTAATTTAAAGAAAAGTCGTTATCATTTATTCCTCCTGCAGCCACAACACGTGACAATATTTTAAACGATAAGTTTATATTTTGGTTCTAGGTGTTTGTGTTGGGGCAACATCTAGCGAATGTTGCCCAAATAATATTTAAAATTATTTCTGTTTGGTTTTCAAACATGTATGACACAAGAAGAACAAAGTAAAAGATTAGTTATTTAGATTAGCCAAACATATGAATACGCTTTATGAGCAGATATAAGTGAGATAGATAGTAAATTATATGCGATGTATGTAACAGCAGTCTCTAAAACAATAACTATGTAAATTCAATAATCTAAAAAATACCGGGTACATAAATTCATGAGGGGACAAAGGGAGGAAAGGAGGGAAGATAGAATGGAAATGGTATTTAGAATGTTACTAGCTGTAACCCGTCAAAAATGACGGTTCCTAAGGAATATGTACTTATTTTTTTTATTAGAAAAAATAGAAAAAAAATTGTCCAAACAAAATAAAAAAATATAATAATACATACACTTAATTTGCATGTTTAAAAACATTTTTAAATTTATCGTTTCCTTTTAAATAAGATTTCCCTACACGTAACACACATAACAGCATCATAATTTTATAAAATGTGTATTCATTAGTTTCTGAGTATGACATGAAGTTGGCTGCAAATACACATCAAATAAATATAAACACTTGGCACCATTTGCGTGTTATAGTAGAGTGCAACCAAAAAAAGTTAAAGACTCTATTAAAGTATTATAAATAGATATATATAAAAAACAATTTCAGGACATTCTTCCATGGATCACATTTTCGTCGTATAAGTAAATATGATGAAATGTGAAAAAAATGTTAACGCAGAAATCCGGCAATATTCAGAAAACTTTTTGAATAGCTTGTTGGTTATTATAACTCTCTTGGCCTAGTGATCGAGTGATCGATCGTTCAAGCATTATTCCAGGATACCAGTGATAAGTCTTATTTTAATATCACAAGTGTTTGGTACTTCAGTGCATCTGCTTTGAATCGCTTTAATGAAGATGATTTTCCTTGTTTACAATGATCCTTAGATCTATAGAAAAGTATTGTAGTTATGTTTGTCACACTTTCAAACATAATGAATGATTCACGATTTGATCCTTCAGTGGATCTGAAGAGAGATACTTATTTTTATCACAAATAGTCACAAATGAGTCTGAAAAGGCAACATAGATGCTTCTCTTTTCAGGTCGACTGTTTAGGATACACCCAAAAATTTTCAACGGACGCTAGACCGCGCCTTCCTAAGGTTCCACAAATTATTTGAGCCCCATCCGCTAGATAAGCGGTTAGCTGAATTTAAACACGTATTCCGAATTTGCAACTCTATTTAAAAAAATAGTACTTATTCCATTTAAGATATTTATTCAAGACTTGACTGTATACGTCATATCCTGTGGGACTGTTCTTTGATGAGGGATGCAAGAGAAGCTTTGATTGAGGGCATAAATGGGCCACATGGAACAGGTCGGCGTCTTACAAATGCCGACCTTGTGAGTTGTGAGGATAACTTCAGAATTTTTAAAGTGTTGGTGGGAATTTGGGTGACCCGTTGGGAAATCCTGAGGGGTCCTGCTCAGTGGTCCTGATGTACCCTTGACCATGCTGCCCTACATTGGTCTTTCTTTGTTTTCTTTTAATAATCTTGCAATTTCACTTTTTCTGTTTATTACTTCTATTTTCTCTTTACATTCTTGTTAATTTCATTGTGTTTTCTATCGTTATTTTCCATTTTATTTGCACAACCATGTTATCTTTCTGTTTTGTATCATATTTTGTCAATTTTACGTTGTCTCTCCTGATCGGTGTCATACCGGTGGTTTTACCTTTTCTGGCACAAGTGCTACATGTTTTTATTTTTGTTTTGTCCCTTTCCCTCCAAGGAGGGGTGTTGATTTATTTTTGTCCCGTGCGATGTCTCCTCGGGTGTTCTTATGTTGTATTTTTTAGATTATAGATGTTCTTTTATTGTAATTTTGTAAAACCTCTTTTAAAAATAAAGACTTTTAGCATGGGACATTGAAGGTTTTGCGCGACCGACTCGCCTGGTCTTGCTTCTTGTTATGCTGGGACGCAAGGCCGGGCGGAGAGGACGCTTTAGCATAAAATAATGCCAACCAGGCGGCGAATGTGTTGGGCTGATATGGACGCTTCGGCGCATAAAACAGCCCAGGGTATGTGGTGGGTCACCTTCAATGTATATGTCAACTGTTCACGGTAAAAACGGTTTTGAGGAATCACGAGCGTTGAAAGCTGCTATATAAAATATATATATACGCTCGTTGAATGAGTCACATACTCTATCTCATCACGTAACCAGGAAAAAACTAACCCATAAAAACTAAATTTTTAAAATTTACTCCCTTTCTCATTGAATCAGGTTTCGTGCCTACTGCATGCGTCGGGGCCATTACTCATTTGTTTTGATTTCAATTTGAAAAACCCATTAAAATTTCGAAAAATCCAAAATTATAATATAATTATTTAAAAAAATTAAACGAAAATTTGTAAGATCGTTTTCAGCTCATTTCATTTCTCAGCAGCTCAGCAGCATTTCAGCTCGATTGGATTAAGGGAAAAGGGTTAAAAATCGATGCAAAGTTTTTCGTGCAGACAACGAACCGCAGACGCTACGAGTTAAAAGAAAGGGAGTTAAAATGGTGTTGTGTCGCCATGAATGTTGGATATTTTGCTGATGGTAAAGATATCTAAGTGTTATTGCTATTGCAAACAAAATAACCTTTTATATTATAAACATAGATACTAGATTTCATAACTTGACAGATTCTGAGGGACATTCACAATATTTTTGATTTATTTATTTTATTTGTTTGTGTAAGCACTTCATTTCGTTAAGTCATGATTGGAAAATAATCGATTACACAGATCTGCGACTTATTTTTCTTTGAAATAAGAGTTAATTCCCATATATTTTTGGTTGCTGAATTCGAGAAAATTATCAAAAAAATTCCATCACTTAAGGTTTTCCCCAAACCGCAAAATACTGTGGGATTGCCTATATTAAGGCGCAAAACGGGGTTTATTGCCGAAATATATTTTTTTATCAATTCCAACTTAATATAAGATAATGTTATGTTTTATAGACTGAAACAAAACATTTAGTAACTCGACTATTTAGTAACTCAGGGTTAAAAATCGATCCAAAAAATTTTGGATCGATTTTTAACCCTTTTCCCGTGATCCAATCGAGCTGAAACTTTACAGGCAGACTCAGGGCGTTGATAAAAATGATCATATAAATTTAATAATAGTTTAATTTTGGATTTTTCGATTTTTTTTTCAAATTCGTAACCATACAAATGAGAAAGGAGCCCGACGCGTGAAGAAGGCGCAAAACCTGTTTCAACTAGTTTGGCTTGAGCCATGGGTGGAAACAATACAAATGAGAAAGGGACTATAATATAAGCTTGTTTTTATGGGTTAGTTTTTTACGCCTCTTTTCCGTTTTTTTCTCTATGGGTAATGAGTTGGTTAAGACAATACGTTAGTACTCTCATAGTATGTCCAAGATGCTTTCTTACCTTGAAGATCTGCAGCACTTCTCGACTTTTTTCCATATGCTAGAAAAATTTAACATTCATAGCTCACTCCACTCAGGAAATTTTCATAAGCGTTTATGAAAATTGCCTGAGTGGAGTTTAAACCACACCTCAAAGGTATCCACAGATTACTATATGTAGTTATGCAAAAAGCGACCAACCCAAAAAAAAATTGAATTGATAAAATGGCTTCTAAAAATTCGAATCTATAAAAACTTAATAGGGTCACTATTTAATTTATTTTTGCATACTTTTATGAATGAGCCTCATCGCTAAGATGTTTTTTTTATGTTTTTTTAATGGTTTTTTTAAGAAAAAAAACTTTTATTTACAAAGTAATGATATAATAGTTGGATTTTTTCTATAAAATATCTGATTCTTTCTACAAACACCACTATCTAAGGCATAGAAAACATCCAACCTACTTGGACGTTTTCTACAAAGTTATCATCGTGAAGTAACAGCAGAATTAAAAAAGGTGTATAATGCATCCATAGCACATGGATGTTTTCAATTAGTATTTTTGTTTGCCAATGATTTATAAAATTTAGTTAATTAACGATGGTGGCCGTGATTTAGGTTAGAAAAATACTAAATTTACTAAAAACTATAGCACTTAGTCCTTGGACGATTTCAGCATATCAAGAAATCGTAGTGAGCTATTCAAAACCGTGCATAACTCATTTTAAGCATTTAGTGGGTTGGTCGCTTTCTGCATAACCTCTTCCAATTTATGGTCTAATGTCTTCACGCCTCCACCATATCGTCGCTGCATATAAATAAAGCCAATGTGCCGTTTAGTACATTCTGAGATGAACGAATCAATTTGTCAATTTTTCATATAAATAATGGAGATTCACTAAAAAAAAAATTCCGTTCATCTGGAAAGTATGCCAAGTAATTATTTAAAATATTTTTTTATCAATCTAGTCTGCGCAATTATTTTTTAGAACAGTTACATTCGTTTATCTCAGAATGTACTAAAACGGCTTAATTATATATACAGCGACGATATATAAGATAATGAAAAAAATAAATCTTCGAACCGAATTGATGATTGAATGAGATATGTCACAGAATAAGCAACATATCACATTATTTATCAATGATACAACGATAAATCCCTCGAGAAAAAAATGTTAGAATCATCCGAAAAGTTGATCCGACGAACGAGGCATAACTAGGAAACCACGAAACGAGCAATTTTTACTAATCACGGGCCTTCTCTGCGGGCTCAGCTTTGATGGTAAAATCTGATAGAATGGACATAACCGTTTTTATTGATTGCCGCCCAAACCTTTGTCGACAAGTACCTAGTTATCTCCGCTCATGATTGCGTTGTTATTGTGGCTGGACGTGACACAGCCTCCGAGGCTTTGCGGGGCACATCCGATCCGGCATAATTGGCCGTGGACCGCCGGAATCCCCATCATTCAAGGGTAATTTTTATCAATAATTACATTAATATTTATTAGAAAAGGGAGAGGATTATTTCTTATTGAATATAGGACAAATATTTGTGTGTCATTTATTCAGGGGAGGTTTTATATCTGAATAAGAAAAAAATTATATTTTTTTTCATCTTAACATATCACTGACTTTTTATCATCATCACATCAATGTTTGACCCACTTTTTTGACAAAATCGCTCTAAAATTTGACGTATTCCTAAAGACAAAACAATAATCTTTATTTAATTTTACAGAATCAGTTTCATTCATTAAAAAAATATATTGTAAATGCTGCCGTACTATTTTATCGAACATTTTACATGTTGTTGATATGTCATGTTTTTAATTTATTTTTTTTAAATAGAGATGCGAACACGGAACTCGTGTCACATCAATATTCTTACTGTTTTCAAATTAAGCTAAGCGCTTGTGCTATGAAAATAGGACTAACTTGTTTGTCTGGAGTGAGATTCGAACCTGTGACCTTTGGATCACGAGGCGAGAGTTCTAACCACAAGACCAACAAGCTACTCTATTCCATGTAAAATTTCCGAATTTAAAAGTGCTATTTAAGTTTTGAGTTTATATTTGAATTTTTTTTTGCATAAATTTGAAATTACTATAAATGCTCTCTGACCAACTGTTCCGAATAAAGCTAAAAATGCTCCCGCTTTTCTGAAAATCTTCCTTTTTATTACTTATGGAAATTTATTTTTGAAAAACAAAAATAAAATTACAAATATCATGTGTGTCCCAAACATTTCTTCATTCAAAATTTTCAATAATTAATATATAAATTGGCGAGTTTTTACTCACATTAAATAATAAAAAAAACACAATTTTATTCAATAAATAAACAAGTAGGTATATAATATATACTGCATTTGCCAAATTATTTGTTAAATATTTTGGAGGAAACAGTAAGATTAGTAAGTAGACTACTGGCATAAACAACGTGGCGAGTGGGGTATTTTACAAATATGGATGAGGTAGCGTTCTACGGTGTCTAATGGTGAAATTAGCGTGACGGTAGCTCCGTTAGAATGTAAGCAGCTACTTTGTTTATGGTGTTTATGATTCAAAGATGCCTTTGTCACATGTAACACACACACGCGCGCGTAACTCCATTTGGGAGCGTTTTGAACAAAATTCCCCACCAATTCATTTGCCCCCATTACGGAGGCCCCCTCGCTGGGTTAAGGGTTGTTTGTCTTCCATTCTTGCAGCGGGGAGGTGGATCTTGCCGGAGCAGACACATTTGAATTATACAAATTGTTACATAATACAAAGGTGGCGAGCTTTATAAGCCAAGATGCGCGCTCCGGCGGTAGCCCGCGAAGAATAATTCGGTTTTAACAACCTAAACACCTCCTCAACAATCTTTCTGCGTCTTGTCAGTAAGATGATTTATTTATTTATTTATTTCAATACACGATAGAAAAAGTACCTATTACATAAAAGCATATGCAATAAATCAAAAGAGTAGAATGAAAGTAAAGCAAAAAATTACAGTAGGAATTGACTAAAATGTATAATTAAACGAATAATTTTTGATATAAACCAACCGGTTTTGGAAACAACGTTCCTTTGTCAGGGTATACTTAATTCAAAATAAACTTTACAATTTATGAACAATCAAACCTCGATGTCAAGTTTCCAAATGGGGGTAAATATCAAAATTACGAACAGTCATTAAAATTTAAATAATTTAGAAACCCTGTAAATTAAGAAATCCATTAAAAAATAATGAATGGATTATGAATAATCAAAAAAATCTAACGTAAACACCTCTGTGTTGAATATGTCCCCTTTCACTCTATCACCTGTATCTTCCCCACACCCTATTATTTACCCCTATATTTGAATACTTGACACCGTGGTATGACTGTTCATAATTTGTAAAGTTTTTTTAGCATGTATTTTAATTTTTAGTTAAGTAGTACATACGTCGTAAAATGTTAAGGATATCTTGGACTGACATGACTAGTAATATTGAAGTTTTACGTAAAGCAAATACAAACAGACTCAACACAATAAAGCTCCGTAAAATTTCGTACTTTGGTCATATAATGAGAGTAAGATTGAGGGTCGCAGAGGGGTCGGAAGGAGGCGGCATTCCTGGCTTGGAAACATCCGAGAGTGGACCGGGATAAGAAGCGTGGAAGAGCTGTTCCGCACTGCCCTGGACAGGGAAACTTTCTGTTTAATTATATTCATAATGAATATCCACAAAGTAATAAAAAAATACAATAGTATAGTATAGAAGGTTTTTTAAAGGTTTAAGCATTAATATAATTTAGAAAAAAGAGGCGTAAATATAACTTGTTAATCATTACTTTTTACATCTCTAATTAATTTCCAGCGTTTTCATTCGTCTCAAGAGCCATAACAGTATATATAATATTCTTCCAAATTATACATATCTAAAAACATGAAATCCACAATAAATCGATGTGTTTGAAATATATCTATTTTAATTGAATTCATTTCTGAAATAGTTGTCAGGTATTTAAGGGTGGAAAGTTGTCGAAGCGAGCGGGGTTCAGCAAGTTTTCCATTAACCGGAAGGTGGGCACAAATTTCCCGTTGAGTAGAATATTATGTAGTGGTGTACTCGAGTCGTCCCTAACCTTTCCCCGTGTTGAAAAGCCTCCTAAAGCACGGTTCACACGATCCGTGAAGTATTTTCACAAGTGTCGAGGGATCTCGGTAATATGTCTTCTAAGAGTTCAGTGTTTTTGGCAGGCTGGCGGTGCGGGGACCAGACTTATTTGGCTTTCATTGGGACGGTTTTGGTTGTGTCAATTGTGCTAGTGTTACGTTTTGACTTATGCGGAATTGGATTGAATTTAGAATCATATGATTCTAACATTCGTACGGAATAAACAGGGTGTTTCGCAGCTAAAAGAAAAATCTTCGAGGAATCTTTTTCGTTTAATTTTCAATAGAAAATACTTTTTACACTATGGCTGAAATGTCAACAGATGATAATAGTAAAATTTCAACAGTTAAGATAAGGGACATTTTATTTTCATTTTTTTTACCATTCTCAATACTTGAAACAATCAATTTATTAACCTTTTAAATTATTGTGTGGAATAAACAGGGTGTCTTGTAGTTTTAAGGGGTTACGTGTAGTCAGGATTTTTAAAAAAAGGCAAATTTTTTTTTGGTATTTTCTTAAAGAAAAATGTTTCACAAATATTGTGTGATAATATCAACGCGATTCGGTTATTAGTTTTAAAGATATCTAACGATAACTGTAGGGCCCTCCGCTGCCGCCCGTACTGATACGCGGACGCTACTAGAGCCGGCCGGGCTGACAAACGGCGCGACTGCTGCGGAACGCGGTTTTTACCTGTTTAATTGTAAGAATAATGTACGAAATTTATTTTTTACTTCTGCTTTTAGACAAAAGACCCTTTAGGCTAACTGAGATTTGATTTAGTGTTAGCACTTCAGTGGCGGTGAAACCCAGCAGTCGATAGGTAGTTGTGCGTGTATTATAATCATTTTCAAAAATTTATAATGAGACATCATGAAGGTATGCAAGGAACATTAATGATTGCCAATGCATAGGATTACATTATGGACTTAATGTACGCCGGTATGCTGAAAAACTCGATATAGAGCGCATAAATATTGCTGACCAACGTGCAAATCAGGTCATTCGAGAAGGCAAAATGAGACGTAGATAAAAAAAAATCGACATCTTGGAGGCTTATACATCGGCAGAAGATGTATTATATGTACCAAAAATAGACGATTCTACGTAAGTAATTTTTAAATTGAATTTGTATTAATTATTTATGCATAAAACTTTAAACGCGTTTTTCTCAAAATAACGTTTTCAAAAACGGTGTCCACGATATTTTAAAAACTACTCGACAGATTTAAATGAAATTCAAACATCATATTTTAGGCATTAAAAACTTTTGCATAATTGAAGGATTTTTTTTTTTGACTTAAACTTTTTTTTTTAATAAATAATAAATGAGTGATTTTTCCTTCAAAATTCATAATTAAGCTTTCAAAGACCGCCATTTTGCTAAATTTGAAAAAAAATAAAAAAACTTCGATTAAGCACAAGATTAACAATTGAACTACTAATTTCTTTTTGTTTCATGAAATTTAGATAAACCACTAAGAAGCACTGATGGACACCGCGAGGCACTACTTGCAAAACAGGGGTCAAGAAACGAGATTCTATCGTGGTCCAGTATTAATAATTTTATTTGAAATTTTAGGTATAGTTACTTAAAATATAGTGTAAAACGTTGGTATTATGAATTAAATCAAAACATTAAACAACCGTTCAAAAAATTTTTTTGAAAATGTCTATTTTTTTGCGCCTCTGACTACACGTAACCCCTTAAGAAAATTTTGGGGAATCTTCTCCATTTAATTTTCAATAGAAAATGCTATATGCACTTTGGGTCAATTAAAGAGATGTGAGACGTCAAAGATTGCATCTTATTTTTAACTTTTTTAACTTTCTCAATATATGAATCAATCAATTTATCAACCTTTTTAATTGTTGTATTATATGTAAATTTTTTTACGCTGCTACTGTTAAGTAGTTGACTTAAGAGTTAATTTTTAATGTGTCGCTAAAATTCATTCGCTTATCAAATATAATCCGGTGGTTGCTATTATTTTCAGTAGGTATATTCGGTACTTTCTATCGACGGACCCTAAACAAGTCCCAATGCTAACTGCCCGCTGGCAAATGGAAGAAAGAGAGCCAGAGCTTGCGCTCTCCTCTTTTGTAGCCGCGCCCCTTTACCGCGCTCCGTGAAGGCGGTCGGCCCGAATACAACACAAAACTTCTGAGAGGCTTAAATCATTTTATTTGACTTGTGTCAAAGTGAATAAATTTTCGATACATGCTACTTTCATGATACTACAACGTCTTATCTTCTTGACTTTTGACATATCACGTAGGTACACAGTGCAAATAATATTTTTTATTCGAAATTAAATATAGATTAATAGATTAAAGCAGTGTTGTTGTGTTGAGAAGGTTAGTGCATTCACAATCTTCACCTTATTTTCGTCATGTCAAATTATTGTTAAGTGGATTCGGAGAGTTTTCGAAACCAGTCACCAATCGCATTCTCCAACGAAGAAATGTTTTCTCTTATCTTTTCGACATTTCCCTTTTTCCGGCGTCAGGATAGATAAAAAAAATTACGCGAAACGTAAATATACGGAATTTGTATACAAATGTAGCTTCCGGAACAGAGCACACATGATTTAATTAATTCTTCGCACCACTTTTTCACTGTCACACCTGCCCCCTCCCCCACCCCAGCCGTCACGTGACCCGCCCCCAGAGCGGCCGCCGTGAAATATGAAAACTTTCAGATTACGCGCGAATCATAACGGAGAGATGTCAGCCCTTTGGTTTCAAACAGGAGCGGAATATGTTTTTAAATATTATGGACATGAATGAATCCAAAATTTGATGAATGTATCTTAATTTTCTTAAGTATGTTGAGAAATCATCAAAACAAAATATGTGTAAAATTAATAAGAATATACTTTATGTTGACCAATAAGTTGCTGAAATGTCAACACGTTTCGGGGTCAATGGTATGTTCACCAAGATACAACGTATACAGGTAATATAACAAAATATGTGTTTTGACGCACACCTATTTTTGAAAAAAAAAAAACATACGGTCTACCAATCACATACGTGCAAACACCACCAAAATTTTTTCATTCGTTACACAAATTGTCGTTAATGTATTAGTAATATTATTAATATTTAAAGCATTAAGTTTGTGGTTAGACATTGTAACAGATTGTTAGTTAGCTTTGTAAAAACCACTACCAGATTTTAGGTCTACCGGTTCCGAGACGTACCCGTCTCTTCGTCAGAACCAACACTACACCACTACATTCACAACACTACACACCTCAACCATAGTATTGTTACACTTCCAACAATAATTGATCACATGCGTGTTAGTCTTGTCAGGGACATACATGCACACGCATGTGATCAATTATTGGTGGAAGTGTAACAATACTATGGTTGAGGTGTGTAGAGTTGTGAACGTAGTGGTGTAGTGTTGGTCCTGACGAAGAGACGGGTACGTCTCGAAACCGGTAGACCTAAAATCTGGTAGTAGTTTTTACAAACTTAACTAACAATCTGTTATGTCGTTATTGTCGTCATCGCCGTCATCGTCGTCATCGTCATTGTTGTCGTAATCGTCGTTATCGTCGTCATCGTCGTCATCGTCGTCATCGTCGTCATCGTCGTCATCGTCGTCATCGTCGTCATCGTCGTCATCGTCGTCACCGTCGTCATCGTCGTCATCGTCGTCATCGTCGTCATCGTCGTCATCGTCGTCATCGTCGTCATCGTCGTCATCGTCGTCATCGTCGTCATCGTCGTCATCGTCGTCATCTTCGTCATCGTCGTCATCGTCGTCATCGTCGTCATCGTCGTCATCGTCGTCATCGTCGTCATCGTCGTCATCGTCGTCATCGTCGTCATCGTCGTCATCGTCGTCATCGTCGTCATCGTCGTCATCGTCGTCATCGTCGTCATCGTCGTCATCGTCGTCACCGTCGTCACCGTCGTCACCGTCATCATTATTAAAATCACCATGATCAGCATCACTTTCATCATTATTATCATAATTATCATTTATGTATCATTATTTCTGAGCACCAGCATGGAAAAACCGCCACCGGGCCTGGATTGACTGTAGGGTTAGGAGTCCCTAATACTAATAAAGTCAGGAATGTTAAAACTTTTACGTTTGGATGAAATTGTATATAACTGTGCGAACTAATGAGGGTGTTTTTAAAATATGCATTATAAAGAGTAATAATTTATTTGTTAAGATGATATCCTTGTATAATATTACTTTGGAAGCGTATCAATTCTGATGTCTCTCACCATGTAAGCAAGTGCGCGTGTAGTATCAATGTAAAAAATGCCGAATTGGGTGGCGTATATGTAGGGATAATATGGGAGCTTTTGTTTATAAAACGGTCCTGGGTGTGTGGGTCCCTCTTCATAATAGTATAAATGTAAATATGAATGGTCTAAAAATAAATTGAGATTTTGTGGGAAGAGGCAAAGTACGTGGAATTTTTACTGCCATCCGAGTGGTGTCAACATATGCAGGACATATCTCGCATATCTCGCAGGAATAACCTTAGAGGAAAAATAATTAAAATGGAATCAACTACGCACAGACCATAACTGTTTTCAAAATTTTGACTTTCCCAAAACCTATTTTAACCTACCCTTCCTTCTTCCCATTCATTCTCTGTCTTCTCGTTATCATTGAGCTATGTAGTTTTATCACAGTGATGTATTCCTGTCAATTTTATTGTGAAAAACGCGTCAAATTCGTTCTCTTTCTTCGGGGTGGTCGTTTTTTGTGAGAAGATTTCGAAGCCAAGGGTAATTCTGCAAACGGTTTTGTCGTAAGAACACACTCATGGTCGTAGCTGTACATGTTAGAAAGCCATAAATTTCTAAGGAGACGGGGTACATGATTTTTACCAAATTTTCTCCGAATCAGTGCTAAGGAAGCTATTAGTTTCTAAAAACCGACATTTAACATTGTTCTCCAATCCGTTCATTCATTGTAGAAAAATCTCGCCTTGCTTCCGTATATTCTTGAATGGTAATAAATTATATAGCCCCTAACCGGGGTGGTCTAAAAGCCATATGTGCCTAGACGCGCATTCCATCTATTGTTTGATTAGACTATAATAATTAATAACAACATGTATATAAGAGCAGCATACGATAAAGTTAGCTGGATTGCGGCATTGTAATATATAATTATAGGTAGATATAGGTAGACAATGATTAGGATTAATTTATTAATTTTAAATGTACATAATTATAAAATTATCAATCAATTGTATATATGTCAAATGTAATCTAGTTGTAGTAAATTATTTTTGGTAGTGATTAATATCATAGTTCGGGTGACCATCGAAAATAAGTTTAAAAATAAGGTATGCTAAGTTGTATTTTATTTTATAGATTTAGATAATTGTATAGTTAATTACATAATGTATATGTACTTGTCTGTTAGGTATATTAATAATAATTTGATGTTGTGTGTTAATAAATTAATTGTTAATGTAATTAATTTTATGTAAAAATTATTTATAAGTTGTAGTAATTTTAAGATGATTATTTCTTGCTAATTAAGTAAAATAATATTAAGATAATTAATTAAGTAAAATAAGTAAAATAAAATTAAGCATTACCAAAAATTAGGCCTAACAAATAAGAATTAAGGGTTGGACAGGAGGGAAGTGGCCAAAACGCTGAAATGTATAAAAACCCTGCGTGGCCAATCCCACTGGCAGTTGGGACTCGGAAGCAGTTGGGAGTAGATCGTTGGAAGAGCAGTTGGGACTTAGAAGCAGTTGGGAGTAGTTCGTTGGACAGTCAGTTGGGACTTGGAAGTCTAGAAGTGAGTAGTGAGTGTTAAAAGTCGTGCGAGAAGGTCGGCCGGCAGTGATGAGGTGGCTGTCGGCCGACCATAAATTAAGTGAACCGCGGAAGGAGTGCCGAAAGGAAGAGCAAAGAGATCTCGGCTAGTCAGAGCGACAGTCGAGAGGACCACGCCGAGAAGCCCCAGCGGAGGCAGAAGACTCCCTGGAGAGCCGGGTGGTCTGACGTGATCTTGACTGTCAAGGCGACAGTCAAGCAGGCTGAGGAGGACGCCTGAAGTCCACCAATAGCGGCGTCAGGTGGATTGATGTAGCCTGACGTGGTCGCTGTTACGGACGAGGAAGAAGAGGACAAGGGCGGAGCCGAAGACCATTGGAGATGGTCAGCTGGTTATCAGGGCGATAACCAGCCCGCCGCCAGCGCAGAAGGAGACCAGCGTGAGATGAGCCTCATGCCATGCGTCACCTTCGGCGTCGCTGGAGCAGAAGCGCGAGGGAATCGCGCGGCGACGTCGCTCCGTGATGCGTACAGCGTCGTGTCGCCAGACCAGGACGTCGCCACGTTCACGACGGTAGAAAGGTAGAAATAAGGTTAGATAATAAGGTTAGATTTAACAATTAATTTCAAATTTCAATTATGTAAATATATGTACGATTCGAACTTGAATGTTTTCACTTAAAAGTTTTCCACCACCAGTCCCTTAGTGATCATCGCTCCCCAAATTGTTTGATAGCACGTCAGAGCGGCGATCATAGCCGGGGATCTGCCCTCTGATGAGTGGAAAATGACCACAAGTGCGTATCAACAGTATATAAGTGTGCAGTTAGAAGAAATCGCCTAATAGCAATATACCCGCCATGCGAATGCCACTGGTGGAACGAATGAAAACGCTGAATCAATTAGCGATCAATGAATTAATGATTTATAAATTTCTTTAAATTACACTTTTTTGGAGTGTATCACTCATAAACGAACACATTATTACCGATGGGTAACACGTATTTAGCATTCAATTAAACATTTCGTTCTAAATTCTCGCTTTTAGTGTTTATCGCATTTATCTATTTCGCCAATTAGGTACTTCGCTCGATTATTCGCTTTATTTATCGCTTCGCAATTCACTATTGGCTACACTGGGTGTCATCTCGCGGCTCGCGCGTACTTTGCACTGAATCGACCTGTCAAACACGACAACTCCGCGCTGCGGCCTAGATCCTCTCTATTTATATTCAAAAACTGGATAATTGAGTTCGATTCTAGGAGGTTTTCGGGATTTTTCTAGTGTTAAGAAGGATTTGAAGCTATAAGAAATAAGATAGATTTTCGTCGCTTCTAGGCTTTTCCAGGTGTTCCTTGAATGACTATGTTAATTTCAGAATACGGTAGTGTGGTTCAGAATTAAGTGGAAGACCCTAGAGGTTTCGATTTTAGTGTCGTCATTGTCGATTAGGGATTTTTACGTAATCTCCTTTGCCATTTCTTTACAATTATTAACATAAAAATGTAATAAATAAATATGATACATAGTATTGAAACCACAATATTTTTTTAAATAACGAGATATCATTATCAGGGACGAAACCTATTTATACTATGTCATATTAAGGACCATTCGTGTCTCAAATATTTGAAAGAATATATAATTAGAACATATTATATACAAAAGAGTGTTAGTTAAATTAGTATAAACCACTACCAGATTTAAGGTCTACCGGTTTTGAGACGTACCCATCGCTTCATCAGGATCAACACTACACCAATATGTTCACAACACTACACACCACAACCAAGATATTATTAACCTTTCACCAATATTTATCAAATGCACGTTAATCTTGTCAAAGACAAGTATGCACTAACCTGCCTACAGAACAATCAGGAATAAAGCTCTAAAGTTGGTGTTAAAAGTAAGTAAAAGTAAAAAAGTAAAGTAAGTTTTTAGACCCCGCCCCCTCTCACTCTCTCTCCCTCGTATATCTCGAAACCGGTAGACCTAAAATCTGGTAGTGGTTTATACTAATTTAACTAACACTCTGTTATAATGTCTAACGACGAAGTTAATACTTTAAATATTAATAATATTATTATATAAAACTTTATTTTGTTTGGAATTGGCAAATTTTGTATCGTGTAAATATATTTTTTTTAAAAAGTGATGTGAACACGGAGAAGTCACATCAATATTCTTACTATTTTCAAATTAAGCGTAACGCTTGTGTTATGAAATTAGGACTAACTTGCTGGTCTGGAGTAAGGTTCGAACCAGCGACATTTGAATCACCAGGCGAGAGTCTTTACCACAACGAGCTAGTCAAAAATGATCACTTAAGCCAGCTCATACAAGTGATAAGCCCTAAGGCCACCCGATAATGACTTCCATACACGTGTCCCATATAAATATGTCTGTCTTTGTGTGACTTGTATAATTCATTTTTATTTAGTGAATACCTATTCACTAAAACGTATTGTTTTATTATTTAACCCAACAAATAAATATGTAACAAATCACGTTCACTGTACTAAACTAAATTGTGACTTTCAGTGGTGACATTGTGAACCGCGCTTATTTTTCACAGAGAGAAAGGGTAGATTGAAAGTCATGCGTTATTGCTTACGTTTTACGTTCACAGTACAGAAGGGGTTGTAAGAAGCACGCCTTAAAACTTGACAAGTTCCGGTTAAACCGGATTTCCCCCAAAGTGAAGCTATAAACTGCGCGAAAGCCTTTCTATTAGGGTTGCCAGCGGTTTTGTTGTTTTTTTTAACCGACTAGGGGTGTGCTTCGGTCGAGGCGTGAATATTCCCGCTTTGCACTTCATCAAAAGTTTTATAAAACAATGATGATAAAAAGTTTACCCGTGCATTGAACTTTTTCTTTTTTAGCCTCGCATCTTTACAGACTTCTGAACTGTTTGAATATTTTTTCTGTTATGTTAACATGTAATTTAAATTTGTGAAGATTGTACTAATTTTATTTTAAAAAGCTATGTAGTAGATTTCACTATAAATATGGACATTTCAATAATTACAAATAATATCAGTTTCAGAAGCTTTCACAACGAGCCTTATAAAAATTTATTAAAAATTTATTTTACTTAATTTATTTACTAAATGGACTGAATAAATCAAATTCGAGTGACCAAATATTCTACAACCTCACTACTGACCTTACCCTGTTAACCTTATGGGTCTTATGGACTTTCAGGTACTTTACATACCCTGCTTACTGTTGCAACAATAGAACTTTGCATAACCTGTACACCATGAGGACCTACAGGTCCTCTAAGCTGCAAAGGCCTTGTAAGCCTTGAATTTGAAGAAATTTTGGTATGAGTGGATTTTTCTATATTAAAAAAGGCATGTCTTCGAATAAACATTCAATGCGATTGTTTGAGTAAAACTGTTACTGTCTTCTGAAACTTGGCATTATTTGTACAAAACTCTAGTTATATATAGTTATACATAGCTGTGCCCGCACGGCTTCGCACGCGTAGATGTTTAGTATACTGTTTGGATCGTCATAGCACTTTCGCGAACCTTCTAGAACATTCTCCTTCCAGAACTTTCAACAAATTTATCGAATGTACAGGAACCTTCTAGTCACACCGACACATTCCGTCACTCAGTTTAGAAGCATATAGAACTTTCGGAAATTTTCTAGAGCCATCTCCTTCCAGAACATTCTAGAGTAGGTTTTTTCAGAACGTTTTCCACAGTCGGGGCGGGTAGGGAAACTATATATATATATGTAACAAAAAGGAACTTCTGGACTCCCTCGCGTTTTCTGTAAATGGTCTCCGTGAGAAGACCAAGGCCGACGTTTCGACACGGTAACACGTGCCATTGTCAAGGCTAAAAAGGCCTCAAAAGCTACGGACTAGCCGTACTTGTTCGCGGGTGACATGAAAGTCTCCCACCAATAAGGCCATAATATCAGCCTATTATGGCCTTAAAAATCAATTAAAATACCATTTTTGTAATATATATTTTTTTAATTCTTCTTCAAAAACAGCAAAATAATCTTGATACAATTATATCCTGATGAAGGGGTTGCGGGCTCTGAAACATGTTGATATTTTTCAATACAAAAGTGGTGAGAAGTGAGTTTATTTTTATTATTTTAATTAAGTAATCATCATCAGTAATTCAAACTCACTAGCTTACCGTCACGTTGTTTCCCTACATATATAGGCAGTGAGTAAAGAACGCCACACTCTTCTATCCTGGTACAATACTTATTCATCCACTGCATTATTTTCTCATGTACTTACGCTCTTTAGTTCTTGAAGCTTTTAAAAGGGTCGTCCCCCAATTTTTGGTATATTTGAAACTTTCAGGCGGAGAATTACTGCATGCTTTGAGCGTAAAGCTCATTTGGATCATTGCATACTCCCAATGATGACTTGATGAGGAAGAAAACTAATAAATTAAAAGTTTTTTTCTGAAATGTTCGATATATTTTTTAAATATACCCAAGTTATTTTCACAAATTTTAAAACGGTTTATATCGTGATTTTAAAGCAAATTCAAAGCAGCAATGGTTTTATATTAATTTGTGTGGTAAAGAGTTTTGTGGCTTATACTACGAACATGAGAATTAAAGTTTATCGCAGAAGGTAATTCAGGGTAGTCAGGGCATATTATTGTGCAATGTTTATAAACTAGGTTAGATAAAAAAATTTCAATAGTTTTCTGATAAACATCTATAAAAAGTTTTCAAGTTTTCTGATAAATATCTATAAAAAGTTTACTAGTTTTCTGATAAATATTTATAAAAAGTTTAGTAGTACTTTCATTAAAGTAACTTTCGGATAATAACCTTGTAAAACCATGCAAAAATGTAATATATAATTATTCTCACTTTTTCTTCTTTTTCTTCCTTACCTCGTAGGCAATGAGGCAAGGAAGGATAAGAAGAAAAAGTTCGAAAAACTGTTTTTTAAATTTTTTCAAGGTTTTAATCATTTACATAGGTAGACTATTGTGGTTAACTCTTCTTCTTCTCTGACTGTACCTTCCATGGTTCTAGGTGTCGCTTTCATCCAGGCCGTTTCTCTGCAGGATTTTGGAGTATTGATTCATCCAGAAGTTCTTTGATCTTATTCTGGATGACTGTCGACGAAGCTACATTGCCTGCTTTACCGTGTGGTCTGATGCACTGTTTTATGAATGAGTTTTTAAAATTTGATATTTTTTCAATAATTTTTTTACCGCTACAACGAACTGCAAATCACGTATAAAGCATAAAATTACAAGTACAAGTTTCACAAAAAAGTTGAGAAATTTTTCAAACAAATTAATCATAAAATAAAAATTTCCGAAGAGAGCCCAAACAAACAAATTATAAGTCTTTTATCAATATAAAAGATCACTGAGAAAAGATTTCTACATCCAATCTTTTTTTTTGTTATACTAAAATTATTGAATATTTGATTGCTAAGCGAATATGTAGTACGCCGCATCAATTGAGTAAAAATCAATTAGACCTAACCTAATTCCACATAATACGTATATAGGTTATAAAGAATTAAGAAAATGCGCTTTTTTTCCATCACTGTTGCAATTTTGCATGTCAAGTCTACATGCCATTAAGTAATTTATTAACGCCATAGCTGTATTAGGTACTGATAAATTTTCCATGCTCACATCATATTTCTTATGGTAGGTAATTTAAATTTGTTGAATATGTCAAGCACCAATATTAAACATAAATCATGTTTCGTGATTTCAAATACTCACAAATCATGACATATTTTAAAAGCATGTTACAATTTTTTTTGTGTGTCTACACTAATAGGAAACCGGGTATTGTTCCAGTGTTTACAAATAATTTATGTTGATTATATTAATGGTTACATTCACGAATAACCATTAATATTACAAACATAATATTAAAAACATAAACACGTTCTATCATTAAAACATTATTTATTACTATTTATCATAAAAAGTGTATTGTCTATACACTTATTAGCCAGGAATTTATTTCCAAAATTGTATTTAGTGATTTGCGTTCTTTATCATTTATTATTTTTCATTATTAATTAACTGTAAAAAGTGTATTGTGTAACTATATTATATTCAAATGGAGACATAATATTCATACTTTTTACTCCAATGTCACTCTAGCTCTGTCTATTAGGGTCATTAATGACCTGTTGATGGTCTGTTTGATAAAAAATAAAAATAAAAATAAAATAATTTAAGAAAAAAGTTTCCTTTCTATCCAGGAACTCTTCAAGAAGAGCCTAAAAACTCATTTTTTCGGGATGTTGCACCTGTAAAGCGCCCTTGAAGCGTCTCTTACGCAAAAACGGCGCTATATAAATTGACATAAACATAAACATGACACACTGCGTATGCATTTTTTCATTTTATGTAGATCAACGGGATCTCTATACCACTTTTACAGTTTGGTGGTGGCTGGTAGGATTCGTGTAAAAGAGATAATGTATTAAATGTGCGAGAATAATAATACTTACTATTATTTAACTGTTATTAAAATTATTCTAATTTACTATTTGTTTCACGATTTCGGGTAACAATATTAATACGGATTAATAGTTAATGAGAATCCGCGAAGAGTGCGAGAGAGTACTCGAACAACTTTCCGTATTTGATATTGATTTGGTGGATCAAAGGTGTATCGGTAAACGTTACATTGTGTTAAGCCAGCCAATGAAAGGCCATAAACTCTGTTAACCCAAAAGACTTGCATACTTTATTTTCCATATAAAACAGATTCATCTCTGTGATATATCTCATTTTATATTTTTTATATATATATATATATATATAATATATATTATTATTATCGTTATCTTAATTTATATTTAAAAAAACCTTCGTTCGGCTTCGAAGGGCCAAATGTTCGTTTCAAGTTATCTATAGATTATATATATATATAGTACATGTACTAACTATATAATATATATATATATATATATATTAATATATATTGTTTTAAAAAAAGTTACATCTTTCCAACCACTACAAATGTATTAAAACTAATATAACAAACAGCAATTTATCTTCACTTGTGAGTATAATATATAAACCCCATTTAAAATCAACCCCACCTTGTTTCTTGTGGGAGAATGATATAAGATTAAACGAATTGCTTAGTAGGTGATATAGATATTTAAAGTAATTCGAAATCCGTTTGTATGAAACGTAAATCACTCTTATTCGGATTCTAAGCGTTCGCCAACCCTTATCACTGCCTTCAAACTTTCTGAGAATAATTTGCATAAGTCCCTGCCTCAAGATTGAGTTGGTGGTTAGTAATGAAATCCCTCGTCTCTTACTTACAAATTCACTCTCATTTTCCAAACCTCGATAGCTATATACATTCATATGCGATATACCCACTTACTAGGTCAAATTTACCAATTTTGGAATTTGGGATGTAAATAAACATTGGTCCTTAAACTTAAATAAAATTGCGTTTTTGAGCTTTTTGGAAAATTGAAAGGTTGTATTTTCGAAGAAATCCATATACACTTTTTCAATAACTGCAAAATTGCTTTATGGTATGATTATTTTTATAAATAACTAGCCATGCCATGCCCGCGATTTCGCACGCGTAGATTTTTAGTATATTTTAGTCATCAATTTGTGTATTAACCTTATGTGTTGAGTTCTACAAATTATCTATACAAAGTATTTAAATATCTCTTACAGTTAAGGCGGCGTTCGCAAAAAACGCATCTCTCGACCATTTTTTCGTCGATTTTAGTTGTAAAATAGTTCACCAAGAAAAGTCATTTTAATTTAACGGGATAATATATAACTTTTGTCCATTCTGAAGATCTATTTTAAATATTGGTGAAGAAATTTTTGAAATCGGATGAGTTGTTTTTGAGATAACCCTCCTACATCCAAACTTACAAACTTTACCTCTTTATATATTAGTATATAAAGAAGTAAAGTGTGTCTTTATATAATAGATAAGAAAAAACGTTTTATAAACCACTATTTGTTGAATTATCTACGTGTTTCGGAGCCATTGGTCCCTTCATTAGGATGCAATGTATATTTAAAATTATAATTTGTAGCAAAAACATTTACAATAAATACAAATAAATATATGGGAGTAGAATAAATAATTAATACTCCATGTGAAAAGTTTTATTATTTTGAGGAGCAAAAGACTAATGCATAAGAAAAAACCCCACAACACGTCATTATCTCCAAGAACTGTGACAAAAAACACCAAGGCAAGAAAAATCTCATACATAGATTTGATGTTATATTGTGAACCCGGAATCTCCGGCCTTAGAAGCAGATGTCCATGCCTAATACACTATGAGATTTCCCTCCTCATCCTTTTCTGTCTGGCAATATAAAGGTAAAAAAATAATTGGATATCAAGAAGACATCGAACGTAAATTAACTATCATTCTTGTCTTGAAATAATACGAATTACGTTAAAACCTAGAAATTCAAAATAGAAAAATAAAAGTACGTCTTAAGCGAAGCGAGGAATTGAAATTCCGTCGATGCGAATGTCAGAGGAATGAACTTGGCTTAGCTTCTAATTGTGAATTAGGTAGGTGAAAGATCAAGTAGGTCGGGGTATAATACGATCTAGATATGAAATGAAAATTTATGCCGCCTTCGCCGCCCGAAGTTCCAGGCGGCAAATATTTAATCTGCATCTTACCCAGAGAAGTTTGCTCCTTATCTATTGAAGTCACTGTCATAATATATAATTCTTTAACGGTTTGGGGGTAAACCACTACGGTCTACTTAAACTGTGTATTAATGTATGTTTTTTATTTATTATTATTATAATTATTTAAATTAATCAGCGATTAATTAATGATAATTAATTAATTAAAATACAAAGACACTTTACATGAATTAAAATTGACGCTATTCTTTAAATCACGAATATATTAATTCAATATAATCGCTGAGTAACACGTATATATCGCTCGTAGAATATTTAATTCTCGCACATACTTCATCGTTCTGGTTTATTTCGTCATTTAGCTATTTCGCTCGATTATTTCGCTTTAATTATGTCTTCGATTATCTCACAATTGGCTACCCTGGCCGTCGCCACGCACCTCGCGGCCGACCTCGTACTGAATGAACTTTTTTTTTAGTAAGATATACTTAATTATACTTAAACTCGTAGCGTCTGCTTGCGTGTCTGTCAAAAAACTTTGGATCGATTTTAAACCCTTTTTCCGTGATCAAATCGAGCTGAAACTTTGCAGGAAGAATCGTGGTGACGACAAAAATGATCTAACAAATTTACTTTAAAAAAATAATTATAGTATAATTTTGGATTTTTCAAATTTTTAATGTTTTTTTCAAATCGGAATCATTATTTTATTATTATAGCCCGACGCGTGCATAGCGACGACACCTGATTCAAAGTGAAAGGGAGCATTGTAAAAACTTGATTTTTATGGGTTAGTTTTTTTAACCTTACTTAGGCTTACTTGCTTTAAAGTTGAAGATAAAAATAATTTTTATACGATATCATCAATATCACATTATTAAATGGCGTTAGACAACAATGTTGTGTTTGAAAAATTAAATGGTCTCCTTTTGAAACGAGTTTTATTAATTCATTTTCCTTTCAAAGTTTGCTTTGAACTTGTAAACGACGAATTATTCGCAAACCTTACTGACCGCATAAAGATTCTCGTGTTTTGCGATTCCAAAAAGATATTCACAAAGCTACCTTTAAAAGTAATGTTTTGAGGTAGAAATGTAAGGAATTCCATCCTTTTTACTGCCAGGTAAAATGGTCAGCGTATTCCTGTAAAAAAATGTCCTGAAGGACACGCGCGGTCTAGTTGTTTTTCTTTAACTATTCCGATTTTCATATCTTATTGCATATTTTTCCATGCATTTAAAAATTCTTTCAGTCGTTATATCTCTTTAGATCGCCCAAATGTTACATAGAGAGATCTGGTGCCGACGTTCATTTATTTTAACATTTAATTAAAAAAATACGGTCCGAGTTCAAGATGTCGATTAATTTCTTCTTCAAAATTAGCATAATAACTTTGTAGTAACATTATTAATATTAATAAAATTAAAATATTTTATATGAAGTCGGTATTTTTTAAATCCGAAACATGTTGATCATTCAATAAACAGAGGCATTGTGCAAATTATTTTCGTTTTATAAATAAAACTAATTTAATATAATTAACAAGATTATACTTTGTTTACAACACTAATTTGTTGAAAACACGAACATTTTTCAGGGCCAGTCCCTTTATCAGGATACAATTCACTTAAAAATTACTTTCACAAAATAAAAAATAAATGTAATATGGGAGAAGGAAAATAATTTAACACTAATATATATTTAAACAAATTTGAAAGATAACTATTTGCAAAAAGGACCGGGTAATTTATGATATTAATTTACTATAAAAATTTTTTCTTTGTTCCAAACTTTTCTAATTTAACTGTTTTCTTGTATTTTTTGTATGTAAACTTTATAAACACTTATTTATATAAAAAAAAGATAAATAGAAATAAAAAAGTGCATTTCAAACAAGTCTATGAATCAATTAGAAAAAGACGTACAAAAAAAAAACAAATCAACGAAAAAATATTTAAGCTGTTCGATTTCGAACACCAGATCTCCACCCTATCCGGGAGTGGCGTGTTATCCAGCTTCACTACAGTCACTTAGTACATTGAATCAATTTTAAGACGTCATTTATTAATTTAGGTGATATAATCCCGATGAATTAGATGCTAAGATATTTTTTCGTTTATTTGATTTTTCTTTGTATCGTTTCCTAATTGATTCATAAATTTGTTTAAAAACACAGAACTTTGTACTGAAATTGCAATTTCACAATAAAAATGTATTTTTTTATATTTATAAAAAGTGTTATATGCGTCAGTGAATATGATATGGGAGAAGGAAAATAATTTAACACTAATATATATTCAAACAAATTTGAAAGATAACTATTTGCAAAAAGGACCGGGTAATTTTAGATTTTAATTTACTCTAAAAACTTTTTCTTTGTTCCAAACTTTTCTAATTTAACTGTTTTCTTGTATTTTTTGTATGTAAACTTTATAAACACTTATTTATATAAAAAAAAAGATAATAAAAATAAAAAAGTGCATTTCAACAAGTCTATGAATCAATTAGAAAAAGACATACAAAAAAAAAACAAATCAACGAAAAAATATTTAAGCTGTTCGATTTCGAACACCAGATCTCCACCCTATCCGGGAGTGGCGTGTTATCCAGCTTCACTACAGTCACTTAGTACATTGAAGTCAATTTTAAGACGTCATTTATTAATTCAGGTGATAGAATCCCGATGAATTAGATGCTAAGATATTTTTTCGTTTATTTGATTTTTCTTTGTATCGTTTCCTAATTGATTCATAAATTTGTTTAAAAACACAGAACTTTGTACTGAAATTGCAATTTCACAATAAAAATGTATTTTTTTATATTTATAAAAAGTGTTATATGCGTCAGTGAATATGATATGGGAGAAGGAAAATAATTTAACACTAATATATATTCAAACAAATTTGAAAGATAACTATTTGCAAAAAGGACCGGGTAATTTATGATTTTAATTTACTCTAAAAACTTTTTCTTTGTTCCAAACTTTTCTAATTTAACTGTTTTCTTGTATTTTTTGTATGTAAACTTTATAAACACTTATTTATATAAAAAAAAAGATAATAAAAATAAAAAAGTGCATTTCAACAAGTCTATGAATCAATTAGAAAAAGACATACAAAAAAAAAACAAATCAACGAAAAAATATTTAAGCTGTTCGATTTCGAACACCAGATCTCCACCCTATCCGGGAGTGGCGTGTTATCCAGCTTCACTACAGTCACTTAGTACATTGAAGTCAATTTTAAGACGTCATTTATTAATTCAGGTGATAGAATCCCGATGAATTAGATGCTAAGATATTTTTTCGTTTATTTGATTTTTCTTTGTATCGTTTCCTAATTGATTCATAAATTTGTTTAAAAACACAGAACTTTGTACTGAAATTGCAATTTCACAATAAAAATGTATTTTTTTATATTTATAAAAAGTGTTATATGCGTCAGCGTGTTATAAATTTTTGTCCCACTTTGAGACCAATAATCGCCCTGAAATTCGGTAAAAGAATGTATTCTTGATGCTAATACAATAAACATTAATTAGTTTTAAAAAATCACTTTAATCATTCAATTTTTGAATGCGGTATGAACCCCAGAAAAGCTGGATACGGGTCGTAAGTATCATTATCTTTTTGCAATGAAATTTATATTTTATAAATGTAGTGTATTTTAGTATAAATCAATAAATATTTCCTCGCGAATTGTCCCCTTTTTGACGCCACAACAAAGAGAGCCACCATGATAGGAAAAAGAGGAAAATTCCATACGCACGGAAAAAATCCTAGCCCCCCATAATTTACAGTTCATTGAATAATAAATTCCAAATCATAAATCTCGCCAACCAATGGACGGCCGGCGTTACAGATCACGTGGGCCGCATCGGCGCGAAACGGCCAATCGGATCATTTAACACTTTTTGTTTGGAGGACCGCTCCAGGACCCTTGGCGCCGTTTTCAAATCGGCCGAACGTGGTCGATTGGGTTCGAAG
The DNA here is from genome assembly GCA_016648135.1 of Agrypnia vestita. Taxonomy (NCBI): domain Eukaryota; kingdom Metazoa; phylum Arthropoda; class Insecta; order Trichoptera; family Phryganeidae; genus Agrypnia; species Agrypnia vestita. Next base: position 40,963 of record JADDOH010011639.1, read on the forward strand.
GATCATCCTGTACTTCGATACAGCATTATTTCAAGTGGGCGTTGCTGTACAGATGGTTACGTATTTTTTTTATTTGAAAATGTTGATTTTATCGCGTTTCCCCCACCCACTTGAAGGGATGACGTAGGAATTATGTAGAAATTGAGTGATTTTTTCTGAACGACACAAACGTGCACCGGGGAAAATTGCATCTCAATTACGGCAGAGGAGTGCCGGGAGAATGGGCATGACGAGGCCATTTTTTTTCAAATTTTAAATATTTACCAATAAAAATAATATTATTTTTGTACGTAAATTCTGAGAACACTATTACTGGATTAGGAGAGGGATAATTATTAATTAAGAAAAATATAGAAGTCTCTCAGAGATTCATCTTTTTACATGCGAAACGTACATGGAAGTCTTTGTAGGGTGGCTCATGGCATGTGAGCTTTCTAAAGCGATCACTTTACACAATGCAACGTTCGTCAATTCCACCGTTATAACATTATTACATTATCAAATATTGTAATTTGTTGTATATGTATTCTAAATTAGTTTCTTTCATGGACCACCTAACATACGGGCACTACCTAATGTCATCAAATTATGGATCACCACTTCTGGAAGCAGTTTCGTCACAGTATCGTTGGAATATCGTCGTCTTTCGACCATCATCGAATGTGTGGAAGTTTGTGAAAATATATTGAAAATAGTGTGGCTAATTCACAGACTTCGATAATGTCTCATCTGAAGGAAGGAGAAGATTGTGGAATTGGTAAGTCGTGCCTCCTATTCTTCTCCATATCATGTACGGTCTACGCAATATCTCATTCCCATTTACCCCCATCTCCCCTCCTTCATTCGCATAAACTTCAACTTTCATTTTTTTTTTCTTTTTTATTTTTTTTTAATTACCTCTTGCAAAACTGTAATTACAGTTTAAACGCAAGGATTTAATTATAATAAGTGTATGAACATCTCTTTATTTGATTGTATTTAATTTATGATATATTATATAATAAGCTACTATATTAATCTAATTTTTGCTTTTCCTATCCACTTCACAATTCATTGTAGTATTTCTATAATGTCTTTTTTATATTTTTTGTCCCGTTACATTTTCTATTTTATCCGGTAGCTTGTTGAATAACGTTTGGTTCTGGCTCCGTAACAATTATTTGTTTTTTTTATTTCTAGTTTTTTATTCGTTATTTGTCTTGTCGTATATTCATGATGTGTTGTTTGAAACTGTCCTTGTCGTATTCTTCCAGTGTTATTTTATATTAAAGTTTTTTTTGGATTGGTAAGATTTTACACATTTTGAATAGGTTTTCCGGTTGGTCCTTACATGCTTCTTTTTGTTTTTTATTTGCTATAGTTTTTATAATTCTTAATTGTATTTTTTCTGATTTCGGCGACTTGTTTGAGAGATCAAGTATTTTGAGCTTAACAATTTGTTGCAATCAATAACAAAACTCTTTTGAGACTTTTCAAATATTTTCTCAATTAATTTCTATTTGAAACCCTTTGTGGGAACAAAAGGTATGGGTGGCTTACCAGTTCGATGGTCCAATGACACAAAGACACAGGCCTTTATCCCTCAGAAGGTAAACGTGGGCTAGTGATAATGATATTTATAGCTCTAATAATCTTTATTTGTTGATTTTTTCCAGTATTTATTGCTTTTATCCAATATTTATAGCTTTAATCATTATTAATTGCTTAAATCCTTCGTTTATTGCTTTTGTCCTTCATTAATTGTGTTTGTCCCGTACTTATCACTTGTATCGTTTGAGTATTACCGTACCCTGCAAGACGAATGGTTGTGTCTATTCTTCAGGAAGTCCGTACTAAAAAAAGTCCGTCTGTAACGTGCAGAAAATTTTTTTTTTGGTGCCCAAACTGCACAAAAACTAGTTCTCAATATATGCTCCCCAGTCCTCAACATACTTTGTGACCAAAATTCTTTTATATACATACCACATTACACTCCTCTTAAACCATAATATACACTAATACTATACTTCGCCGATCACACTAACCATCAGCAGTGAAAATTTCAAAATAAGCATGATTTACAATTTTCATCACGTGGCTGAGGGAGGCAAATAAAAACGCTGAAAATAAATTACCTATCCATCAATTAGTGATTAATTAATTATCAAATGAACAAAGTCACTAAGAAAACTAACCCATAAAAATCAAGTTTTATGGGTTTCGTGCTTACTGCACGCGTCTGGGTCATTACTCATTTGTATTGATTCCAATTTGAAAAAACCATTTAAATTTCGATAAATCCAAAATTATACTATAATTATTAAAAAAATTTTAACAAAAATTTTTTATATCATTTTTATCGTCGCCACAAGTTTGTCTGCAAAGTTTCAGCTCGATTGAATCACGGAAAAATGGTTAAAAATCGATCCAAAGTTTTTCCGGCAGACAACAAACTGCAGACGCTACAAGTTAAATGAAAGGGAGCAAAAAGTTTAAATCACACTATTTCGTAAGTTTTACCACTTGTCCATAAATACTTAATTATCGCTGGCAATACTTGATTTAACATTCTGTAGAATATTTCATCCAATAGTCGCATTTCGATTATTTCGCTCGATATCTGTTGCTCCGAAATTCTACGACTGGGCACACCGCCGTCATCCTTCGGGTACTCCATCAAAATGTCAAAACTCTCCATTGTGCGGCGCGGTATTGCTTTATGCATTCTTTCGAACCTTCTAAATAATTATATTCCTTTCTAGTGTAAAGGAAAAGGTTCGCTTCTAGGTTTCTCTAGGCGTCTTCCGAATGTTTTAGATAGCCCTAGATTCTATATCCAGTTCTCGGACAGTGTGTAATTCCTTCTGCTCACCATTTTGTTACAATATGTATGTTAATTTGAATACTTTTTGATAAATTTCTCAAAGATAAATAAATAACAACTCTCCAAATTAAAAAATATCACAATTCAGAAATTTAATATAACAGGAATCGGTTTCGGTCGAAATCCGGAATAACCCGCAAAATAAAAACCGGATGTGAGAACTCCCATCCCGTAATGACCATTAGCCAAATTAGCGTTACCCGCTAAAAATTACACAATACATATTAATCACACACCGGAACCCATTTCCCATTTTTTATCCAGTAATTCCAGACGTCATTTTTGCCCGGTCATAAATCATATCGCCTTTAACCCCGCCGGACATTTTAGGGTTGAAACAAAAATGTGCTAATATCGTTGGATTAATATTTGTTTGCGCCTGTCATACTACACGTCAGATCGAGAGCGATTCGTCAGTAAAATATACTTAACCCTTGAGGGCTAGCAAAATTCACAAGCACATGTTTTTTTTTACTTCTTCGTTTTCGTTTTACTTGCAATTATGGTAATCTTGTTCTTGTAATTGCTAATAGTAGCTACGGATGATGGCAATCTGCGATTTATTTAGATATCATATCGTCATTCCATACTACACTAGGACATCTACCAAAAATGTATTTTTGACTTTTTTGTACCCATACACAGAAAATACTCTTTCTCTGCAAATAAAAAATTGAAATGTTTCAACTTTTAAATCGCACTAATTTTGAATGTAAAGCCAAAAAAAACTTCGAACAGCTCACCTGTAGAACTTATTTTTAGGTACCGAATAGTTGTTTTAAATCGCTGATCTTGCTCATTTTGGATCTTTTTTTATTTTATTCTTATATTATGTTTCTTTTATATTTTAAAATTAATGTTTTACTAAGATTATTATTTATATAAGTATAAAACATGGAGGAGAAATAAATATAAGTTATTCACTATCTCTTTTAGGTTCTGCATATTCTGGCCGCCTGCTCAAAAAATATAATTATGTTTAGTAAGTAAAACAATACTTCCTAAGAAACGCTATTTTGTAATATATACTATTAAGGAAAAAAATGCGTCTTGTTTATTATTATTTTTTTTTAATTTAAGGTGTTAAATCTAAAATATAACTCTAGCGTATATGTTAAAAAAAAGCAGAAAACACATTCATTAATTCGACATTTAATGTGGATGTCAAAATTATATAATTTCGAACTTTTGAATACGGAACCATTTTAGGCCGAAAATCGATAAGAAATAAAAGTTTCTTACTATCATGTTTTATACTTAGACTTGATTTGAAAATGCAAATTTTTTTAGAAAGTTTTCGTTTAAGCCAATTTAATATTGGAGATAAATTTCTGTAAGTATGAATTTTCATTCTTTTGATTAAATTCTATAGAATGATCGTCAATCGTCAGTGTAGATTTTTTTATAACGAAAAACTTGTATGCATTACAACCTCTACCAGATGTTTTTTATCTTGCAATCTAAACACTTTTTTACACTTTATATAAAAATGTATATAAAACGCAGTATTAAGAAGCACAAAATTTTAAACTGAAAAATGAAATGTTGAAAATTTAAAAAAATATTGAAACACCTTATTACTTATATTTATTAAAAGAAAATCATTTCAAAAGTTATTCGAAAACTTCATCGATCTCTTACATAAAAAAATACCCATTTTTTCCCATCAACGACCATCATTATTCTTTTATTTAAGAGATTGCAAATTTATTTTCTGGCATCGAGAAAATTATTTCAAATATCTGCGTTGAATACAAATGTCCGGAAGAGAAAATATTATTTAAGCACGTAAGCAGTTTTTTCGGAGGGACAGCTGTTCTGGCACAAACAAAAAAGGAATATTATAATATCAACTTTTTTCAGCGCAGTCCGATGGTTTGGGCGAGTGCACCACACATGTGTTACAAAAAATTGCGATGGACGAAGAAACTTCTGTGTTTCCACATCAAGGAAGAAAATCGTTCAGTATATTGCTTGGTCAAATCCAAGGCAAAATTTTATCTTAAATAAAGGTTTAACCTCGGAATATGTATTGCATCAATTTTCTTGCTTTTTTAAAATCAAGTTAAACGCTTGTGCTATGAAAAAAGCACTTCTTTTTTTTATTGCCATTTTATTTTTACCTCTTGCAAAACTGTATTTACAGTTTAGACACAATATTTCACAACAGACACAACACAGTATTTCATTACAGTATATGTACCTACATTTCCTTAATTAATTATCCTTAAATTATAATATAATATAAAACATCAAATTTTAAAACTTGTATGCTCTTCAGTATTCATTTCACAATTCACTGTTTAGGGTTTTTTCTATGTTTTTTTGTCCCTTTAATTTTTTATTATATTCTTACTTTTTATTTACTAACTTGCTGATTTCTAGGAATGGGGCTCAAACCACTGATCACCACTTTATGTATATCGAAGTTGTACAAAAATGAATTAATATATCAAATAGCTCAGAGTAAGAATTAGCTATTCCATGAATTATGTATACCTACACAATTGAATTATATACTTAAATATACAAGTTTAAGCAGCTACCTAAACCCTAAAAAAACCTATTATATCTAAACAAACAAGCTTAAGTAGATAATTATGTATATTTAAATAAATAATGAAGAAATTTGACTGTAATAAAAAATATACGTCAAAAAAAGACGCAATTTTAAAATTGCGTCGCAGAAAAAATGCTGAAATATGCATTTACAGTGAATATCCAGCCTTAATGTGGTTATTTTAATAAATACTACCATATATTCAATTATTGATAATAACTCTTTATTAATATACCATATTTCAAATACCCGAATCCGTGACCTTTTTATTGGTAAAGCAATAAATCCTACCAGAATGATCAGGTGTTTTTTTCTCATAATGAATATTAAAAAAATAACTAAAATAACGTAGGTTGCACCTTTTTATCAAAACCCGGTCGAGTGTACTTGAGTAATGACATGTCAATCAGGATAATGTCAATGATAGTAAAAGCTTATTTAAAAGTACATTAACAAATAGTTAGGTCACGATCGGCTATTACTCTTTCTACTTTCTAGAACAAAATATATAAAATAACGAAGTGCTTTCAACGAAACTACATTGAATTAACGAGGGCGCGGAGGTCTCGTATTCTGACCTGCTTTCACTCCATTCTAGCAACATTTTATGAATTGAAGATTCTCAAAGAATTTGTACTGCGATACGACAAAATAAAATTCACAAATATATTTTATTATCATACAGTCCTTCAACTTAATTGTTGCATCCAAACCTTTTTTTCCAAAAAATAAATAGATATACCTTTCCTAGGCAAAAAAAAAAATGAGTTAATAATATCTTCTTCTTGTACGTTAGTTATGTATATACCAAAAGATAATCTTGGTACGTAGGAAAACTCAAGCTTATAACAATTTCCTTAGGTTTTCACGGCCGTTCAGAATCTTCTGTGAATAGTTTTCTGGGATATTCTGCCGTGTATATGTGACCTTACTGGCCAACGTTTCGGATCCCATTACAGGGTCCATCATTAGGGCTGATGTGATGAGTGTGTGTTGAAGTGTAGGTTAAGTATTGCTTTGCAATAGCGGCAGAACCGTTGCAAATACACGGCAGAATATCCCAGAAAACTATACACAGAAGACGAGTTTAACAACTTAAGAGAAATAACCACGTGTACGGGATTTTTGTTCACCTCCAGGTGTGCGTATCAATATGTACGAAAAATATGTTTTATTACGAATATAAAGCTAGCATTATGATGAAAAAACTGTCCCTAAATAAATAAAAAATGTTTAATATTAATAACGTCATAAATTTGCAACTAGATTGATTTTAAAACTCAGTCATTTTTATTATTTTTCATACTTTGGAATTTTTATTTTCAAATAGTAACTAACGTATTTTTAATAAAAAATTAACATTAGAATAGTAGTTGAAGTCTAAGAGTGCGATAATAAATATAAAATATTGTTTAAAATCGGGGAAAAACAATAATTTTTTTAGAAAATTTTAAAATGTTTAACTTTACATAGACTTATTTTTTCCATCTATTATGAAACGGACACAGGAAACGCAAGTGATTACGTCATAACTCATGCACTGTAGCTTAACTGCGAGCTATCAGGCCACTGTACAAATATCAACACAACAGATACATCTAGCGCCATCAGCGAGACATATTTAGTGTATCTAAAGTAACTCTATTTCTCTATTCATCACTGCCAAAATGCATTTCGCCAAACGTCCGCCATGCCTCCATTACACCACGCGTTTTTTAAACACCATATACAATTTGGTTTAAGTTACGCTAAAAGAAGTAGAATTAGGATCCCGATTGCGTCAACCGAACCGCGATCATGTTTACACAAGTTTACGCCTGTTTAAGTGAAAAATAAAAATTTGTCGCTCCCAAAGCTTTGGAAGCCGAGACGTCTCCCGGCCGGAGAGATAAATTCCATTTAACCAGACTTTTATTTCCTCCTGCTCCATTCCCAATTCACGATTGCTCCAGATTTAGTCCCCGCGGATGCGCACACAAAAGAAAATGGGTCTGCGACAGAAATCCTTCAGTCACTGCTGCCTCCTCTATATTTCACTTCAAAGTAAAACATTCGGAATTGAATTTTTCATCGGCGCAGTTCTGCCTTTCATTTCGCAGCACTTTTAGAGCCCCTGAAAATAGGGAAATAATGAAATTGTTGCCGTACAAAAGATGTGTTTACAAAACGTTTCATTTTCTTACTAATAAAATTTGATAATTAAATAATACATGACTTGGTTTACACCGCAAAATTTTTCTTCTTTATTCACCTCTACAAGTTTCGGGAACGAAGTTCCCTTCCTCAGGAGGATACAATGTATGCTCATACAATGTGTACAATGTATACAGGAGGATACAATCTATACATTGTTTCCTCCTGAGGAAGGAAACTTCGTTTCCGAAACTTGTAGAGGTGAATAAAGAAGAAAAATTTAGTGGTGTATACCAAGTCGTGTATTATTTAATTATTAATTATAAATCGTTAATTGAAGAAATAAAATTTGAGCTCATTTTTGATTAAGTGCGTGTGATGTGAGGTCCAACAACTAATTAGATGGGAATCTTTTAATTAACCAATACTCATTCTTCTAGAGTTTTCAATGAAAGTGTTTTTATTCAAATTCTAATAGTCCACATGCGGCCCGACGTGTTACAAAAGAACTGTTTAATAAAAACGATAATATTTTAGAATGAAATTAAAATAAATATAGATGCATTATTGCCAGCTGCGAAATCTAAGTATTCTGTTCCACAGAAGAGACAGCAGATGTCACTAGCATAGCCCCTTTAAATATACGGATGATTCATATTCGGAACGTATATATATCTTTTAAAAAATCAATGTATGAATGTTCTTACGATGGGATTGGTGAACGTTGCAAGTGATAACTTAAACCAGCTCATACACTTGTAAGCCCTGAGTCGTCGTACAAATCACTTCCATATATGTTTCTCTAAGACCTTTATTTATCTAAATTGAAAACAGTTTACATAATTTTTTTAACAAGACGTCGTTTAAATGGCTATCTCTGCTTTGTTTAGAAGAGCGAATTCACTGAGCCCAGTTTTTGATCGTCTTCTTCTCTTTTTTTTGTTAGATCTGTCGATCTGTGGTACAATAAACTATGTCTCCTGGGGTGACGAGGTCCAGCTATCGCTCCATCTTTTAGGTGGTCTTTCCGGTAGGCGAATTTCATTCATTGCTGTAGGCACGAGTCTCGCTATCCATCTTGGCTATGTGATCCCTCCAGAATCTCCTTCTGAATCTACAAGGTCGTGCTAGGTCCTACATTGTACAAGTTTTACTTATGTCTAAATTTTGGACACGATCACGTAGAGTTTTTCCAGGTATGTTTCTGAACACATTCATTTCAGAGCTTCTAAGGAGTTCTTTGGTACGGGCAGTGTCATCCCGCATCTCTACAGCACGTCATGATGTTTTTCATCATGACGATTTTTGATGACTTTACCAAATAAATTAGACCTACTGTCGTGAATGCAGCAGTCATTACTCCCTTTATATTAACTCGTGGCGTTTGTTTGCTTGCTTGCCGTCGAAAAAACTTTGGATCAATTTTATACCCTTTTCCCGTGATCCAATCGAGCTGAAACTTTGCAAGCAGACATCAAATTTTTGTTAAAAAATAATAAAAATTATAGTATAATTTTGGATTTTAAAATTTTTTAATGTTTTTTTCATACAAGTTGTATGGAGATTCCGACGCATATGGTAGACACGAAAACCTTAAAATGAGAAAGGGAGTATTGTAAAAACTTGGTTTTTATGAATTACTTTTTTTTTCAAATTTAACTCCATTTATGTTCGTGGTTTGTTTGATTGAAACCACATTCTGGATACAGCAAAAATATTTTGTAGTAGGTATTATAAAAGTTTTATCCAGCGTCCTTTCTGCAAAATGCCACCAACCACCACTATGAGGCATGCGGTTAACCAAAATTTTTAAAACCAGTTACAATAATGAGGTAGTGCGCACGTATCACTGCTGACATGGCCAAGTCCGAGTAGACAATAACGAAGCGCCTTGCAGGGAGCTGCTCCATGAACGTTTGCATTCGGATGCATTTTGTGTGCTGAAATTGGAAGTTAACTGTTTTCAGAAAGGACAAGGGTATTTATATTATATTATTGCATTTGCCATTTAAACTTTTTCTAATTACTTAAATTTTTAATTTATCTACATATCGTACATGTGTCAATTGTATGTTACATTTCTAAAATCTTATTTCTTTCATTTTTTTTTATTTTACGCTTCAACAGACCATGATGCCCAATTACAAAAGCGAATCACACCAAAAAAATACCCAGGCTTGAGTAAATCACATAGATTATTATGACCTCACCGGGAATCGAACTCGGAACCCTGGGTGTGAGAAGCCAGTGTCATGCCCACTGAGCTACGAGGGCCTCTGATAGTAGTATGTTTCTAAAAGATGATTCGAAAATTCAGAATAGTTTTTGTTATTTAAACATCTTAAATATCTTGATAATTCAATAAATATTGGTTTTATACCAAGTGTTTTTTTTTACATAAATAATGTCACCGCAAAGTCGTATTTGTAGTTATTGAAGAAGTTTTTTGACAGTTTTTTGTCTCTTGAGAAAAGACTTTCTGTCTTTACTTACCAGACGAATTGTAAGAGGTCATATTTTGAGAGCTTTATCTTATTCTATAGTTATTATTATTCACTACCTAAATACAAAGTTCTATCAAATTAAGGTTAATATTAAGTTTAGATACTAAAATATGACTAATGGGCAGAAATCCGAAAAATCTCATTTAATTCAATAAATTATAAATTTTCGAATTTCATTAGCCTAATTTATTGATTTGTTAAATAAATAACATTTAATAAAAATACTATTTTACATTATAAACAAACCAACATCTTTCATTAAAACGATTCACCTGTCTATAGATACGAACGTACAAGATATTCAAGTACCATGATTTCGTGTATCTAATTTCGCAGATGTCTTCCGTTTCACCTTACGCTAATAATTGTAAAATTTGCGTCGGAACGATCGCTCGTTTGAGCTAAGTGGATGCTGTCGACACAAGATGTCGCCTTCTTATGTCTCATTCTTTGAAATTACGAAATATCACAAACTTATTCGAGACCGGAAAGACAGTAAAATAAATATGAAAACGTCTTAAAAGCTTACCAACTGTGTCTAATGAGAAGATTAAAGTTTAAAAATATCCCATTAAATCTTACTTCTTTTATTGTATTTTATTTCTGAGCATTTCGTTTGTCTTATACCTACGCTTATTTATGTAGAAAATTCAGACAAATTGTTTGACACACGACGAAGGATTCTGTCTCTGTGTTCTGGGAAACTATAGCTTAGTTTGAAAGCTGTCTATGAAAGTCTGTTACAGCTATGTAGTTCATTACAATTTAAACATTTAAACATTTTGCTACACTTGAAATACTTTACAACTTGGATGAAATATCAGATTATAGATTTCCGAATGAAAACTGAGACAGTAATTTCAAATGGAGTGAATGAATGAAAAAATAAAAAGTGTGACGCCAGTATTGATGGCACCAGAAATATAGGAGTTTTGTTGCACACTTGGCATTCAATTCAATGTATTTAATTCATTGTACCTATATATAAATATAGTAGAACTTACTTTCTTACTTAGAATTTAATGCATACATGTGAATAAATTTAATAAATGTAAAAATATAAGAATTTTATCAAAGGTGTAGGAGAATTCTGCATCGGAATACAGATATAGAACAGATAAATAACTTTTTTTTCTATTTCTTGGGCACTAAGGTTGTAACAATTTTTTTCAGACATTATTAAACAATTTAAACTTACATTGTACAATTTTTTACTTATTAAACAATTTACACATTTGTTTAAACTAGTTTAAATAACACTCGTTAATCACACGGACGTGTCAAAACCGGTAGCGTAAATTCTTTAATAAGTAACAAATTGTACATTGTAAGTTTAAACTCTTTAATAATGTCAGATAACTAACAAAAAAATTTATTGAAAAATATCTCATTTCAGTCCACTTCCCCAATCCTAGAGCTTTTTGCCAAAAAAATACCCCTTTCTACCGCACGCCCCCCTGATCTACCCGATTAAGTTAGTAAATTTTGTGTTTAAATTTGTTATTATCATTACCTGATGATGAGAGGGTCTTCTCCTCTCGAAACTACAGTAGTAATTAATAACTCATATTGTGTTTTAAAATTTAAAATAAAAAATATTTCAAATTCTATGTAATACTGTTCAGCATAGCGGAATATACATCGGTTTACATATCGGCAGGTAGGTCCTTTATATTGAAATGTGAAACAATCTATGTTGACACTGTTTAAACTAATTATTAGGAACATGATTAGGTAGTCCAGATACTTCATGATGGCTCAGATAGAATAATAAATAAACGAAGAGCATGCATTAGATGATTAGATGATTTTTGCAAATATTGCAGAGAATTAAGAGTCGGCCCTCACAAGCATCACTTTGCGTACATGTCAGGGTGATATTCTCGTACGAAGCATCCTCCCTTCTTTCTATACATCCCATTTTCTCTTTTATAGATATCTCAGTTTATTTTCATCTAATGCAATTTTTTTGGTCAACATCTGTTGCCCTGATTCTCTGGACAATTCGTTAGTTATTCGATTGATTTTGATACCTTATCCTCAATACACTGTAACAAGATGGAAAAAATTAGAATGAATTACCCACTATCGGAATGCCTGGAACGCTCCACATTCTCTGTAATCGACCAGTTCATTATAGTAAACTCTGGAAACATCGAGAAAGCGATATTAAGCGATCAACCGGCTACTACGCAACAGTCTTTGTTTAGACGTTTAATGTCTGCGACATTACCAGCGATAAAACTGAAGCGATAGCTGTATAGCCAGCGCATGTAAACCAACTGACAGATATCAGTCGAGAACTTACGTGCAAAAATTTAGCGGAATACTCTCGAAAGTGATCGAAACTATAAAGGAAGCGTAATTAATGCGAATTAAGAAAAAATGTACTAATAATAATTTGAAATATTCTAGAAAAATTAAGTGACGGTTAATTTTTTTAAGAACAGTGTTCCGAATTAATTTTTTTCCGCGGACTTTCAAGTAAATTAATTATAACTAAATAAATTGTTTTTAGTGTTTCGTTTGCCTTCCAAAGACACGCCCCTTGTCGCACAATCGATATCTCTATACGGGTATGAAGTTTGATCTCTATCTCATGTTTTTCAACCTAACCTAACCTTACCAATGAATTGTTGGGGTTGATCATCCTGGAACTTCAAGAATGGCATACCACTCCAGAAAAACTAAGGTAAAGAGGCTGCAGAGAGTGAAACTTGTAGTGACAGTATACAAACCCCGAATTTCATAAACATGCCAACAGGACTTAGACGAATAAAAAGAAGATATACGGTGTTATCGGATGGGGAGGTTGTTATAAGAAAAACATAATCTCAATAAAAATATCACAAAGGATTAAAGTAATACTAAAAAAAAATCTAAATTTCCAACAAAAGATCTCTTTAAATTGTTTCCAGTACCGAACGTAGATGATATTTTCAAACAAGTTTTCATATTAAAAATATGTAAAGGAAAAAACCTTACAGAAAATCAGGAATATTTCAAACTTATGAGAAATGGAAATTTCATAATGCCTAAATGTAAAACAACCCAAATGCAGCATCACTATATTTATAAAGTCATTAATTACTGTAATAACTTACCAATCGAGATACGATGCATCAGTAACCTCTCAGAGCAAATCACAATAATTAAAATTTTCTTCAAATCAAACTTAAATTCATAAATCATTTTAACCTGTAGCTTTTTTCAAAATAACTCCTATACTTTCATTATCAATTTATCTTTTCACTGTATTAATAAATAACTTGTGTACACTATGTACCTATATATTATAACAAGGAATAAGAACTGTGGCTCCCTCATCAGACTAAAGAGCTTCTCTTCACTGTTGAGGTCTACATGACTACTATGTATTTAAAAAAATGTTTAATCTGAAATGTTATATATAAGAACTGTATTTGTACCATAAATTAAATAAATAAAAAAATAAAAAATTAACAATATAAACATACCTACAAGAGGTAGGATAATGTCCAGCGTAAAGGGATGGTTGGCAATCTAGTGACTGCAGTCTTAGACGTCTGAGTCCCTTGAGGCCACCTAAAAAGAGGAAGATTCCTCACTTTACTATCCACGTCGCAAAGTAGACAAGTACTACTATAGAAAATACTAAAGATAAAATTGGTGGAAGCCTAGGGAATCCAATAACGAGAAACGTCCACGACCAAAAAATGAGAGCGTCGCAAAAAACATATCATCAGATATTTTTTTTTTGTAAATCTCCTCCTCGGGGTGACATTATTTTTCCTTATGCTGGTTAAAAAATTCAATGTTTTTTTTTTCATGTTGATTGGGTGTACGCTTGCCTGTAACTTTTGATGGTAATTTTACTTGAATTAGCGGTGTTCGCGTATTAACCCGTACGCGCCCTGTGACGCGATGCATAAAATTAATGTTTTCTCATTAAGAGGTCCATCCGTGCGTGCTTTAACGATCCAGAATAGGGGAAACCGTGTAGAAACATCTCGGCTTTTAATGTAAAAGTATGGGAGAGGAAAATGTATGGAATAATTAATGTTTTATATAATAAAAAATATTATAGGCTTCGTAAATTAAAATAAGTTTAACATTTATCATCTCTGAATAAGACGCGACCCCTGGTTAGATGGATGACTTACAGACAATCCGTACCAATGAAACACGGAGTATAAAAATCTGTATTTATTGTATAAAGTAATAACATAAAAAAGTTGTAAAGATAATAAACAGCATAGTACAGTAATTAATGGCATCTCCATGACAGGATTCGGTATATAAAAACGGCCGCTAGTGCGCGCGGGTATTTAAGCTTTTCTCCCCTCACAGGCGACACTACGCGTACACACACATGCATCAATATATTCCGTTTGCGTAAGAGCTTCATGTCACTTGATTGCTATATATATTCATAAACGCACTTCTAGAAAATCACCCTGAAGATATGGCCGATTATAATTTGCACTAGTCACTGCTTTCTTTAGTTTTACTTCAATGGTCTTAATTCGCTTCAAAAAAACTCACGTGCGTATTTGAACTCTGGATTTTCTTATTTCTAGTATATTTTCGTGTATGCCATATAAGTGTTGAATTCTCCAGATAGTTCGTAAAACCTCGATTACGTGCGATTCCTCTTAATTTTAGCAGGTTGGAACAGTAATTTTGAAATTAACATTATTTTCTAGAAAGTCGCCTTCAAACACGTTTCCCTATATTTTCATCATACGCAAAGCTACCTTTTTGCTTCTCAAATACAAAATTATCTTTTTAATAGTTGTTTTCGTCATGGGTGCGTTCAAAATTTTCTAATGAAAGTCCGCCGTGCGAGAAATCCATGTTTCGTTTCACTCCTATTATGTCGGCACTCGGCTTCGAAACAGGGCAGTTGAATAATGCATTTAATAGTTTTTAGTTCTGTTCTTTTCTCACATTTATTCTTTCATTATTTTATTATTCCACCATAGAAGTAGAGTACACCGTATAATAAGTAAATCTAACAATTCAATATAAAAATGTGTAGTAGTGTTTAAGATGTATTAAGTACTAGGTGCGACCCGTAAAAAATGATGATACTTTAACTTGCCGATTCCTAAAGAATAAGTATTTACTTATACGTATAAAGCCGACACCCATGAAATAGTAATAACGACTTTTATCAAAATATTTGTACATTTTTTTATATTTTCCCTGACGGCATTTAAATGTACTATTCTAAACCCTAGTGATTGGGCGGAACATGAAATGGTCCGTGTCTTTGCTAAGCCTTATTTGTACTAAATTTTTAACGGGTAATGCAGGCTTGGCAATCGCACCATCGCTATCGTTGCCGCCTTCGGATTTGCTGGCGCGGGGTTCAAGTCACATCTCTAGCCGTTTTTTTCAGCTGAAAATCGAACGAACACGGACGTTACGCGAACTTACGGGGGCAGACAGACAGACGGATTAACGGACGGACAAACGGACAGACAACTTAATTATGACGTTTGAGAGTAGTATTAATGACAGTATTAAAAATTAAAGAATTTTTCAAACTCTGCTGAATATAACAAGTATCGAATATTTTTTGTGTGGGAACTTTTTTTAAAATTAGTTTTTGTGTTTAATAAATCATCTTTGACATTAATTAGAAATTAAAAGTAACGCGTGGGTGAGAGAAGAATGGTTTGCATGTGTCATGAAATAAAAAGGTATATTGTAACGAGGCTAAAAAAAGAATGACGCACTTCTGTCAAAGTGACAGTTGTTTGAAGTTGACATAATACTATCGAAGGATCTGGAATCACCTCCGACTTTCGAGAAACATCTCCAAAAGTCTGGAAAATACGAGAAACTTCTCGACCACGCGAGAGACTTCTCGATATTTTGATAACAGCGTTGGCCAGTATAAATACGACACGCAGGAGTAACAGGAGGGTTTATTTTCCGTACGTGTTGACAGGCGATAACAGAAGCGAAGGTAGCCGCGGGCGGTGGTCAGTCCGGCCAAGCGAGCGGTAGCCGCAAGAAGCCAGTCTTGCCAAGCGAGCGGATATTCGACAGCGATTCTAGAAAGTTCTTACGTAGCGAAATAAATCGGAGCGAATAGTAATACGTGCTCAATCAATGTATACTTTAGATGTCTGAGACATCTATAATATACACTGATTGATTAATGATGTCCCTGTGACAAAAATCCAGTAGTGTTTTGAAAAATTTGAACACATTCAAAATATTCTGAAATAACAAGCTGGATCCACTAATGGAGGCAGAATACGCCAGTAAAAATGAATCACAAGATGACCAATCTGGACAAATGCAGTTTTCCAGCGGTATCCTTAGGGAAACAAGAGACCGACAGGCCGCCCTGCTAGGTTGAAAACATCATCAAATAACAATGCCCATGGGATGCCTTCATCTGGTATCAGAATTAAAACGATAGATAATGATAATTTTTTTTTACTATATATCTAAACCTATTTTAAACTAATTTTAAATAATGAGGTGACACATTACTTCATGCTTCCGATTCCGAAATTAAATTTTTTTCTACGACGTCATTCGCATTACAAATGATATTACGAATTTTGAATTATATAACGAATTTCATGGTTTCGGCTGAAATCCGCTTTGTGAATTTGTAAGGAATTTTAAAATAACTATGTCAAGCAATATACAGAGATATTGTTATCAAACGATCCTAATTTAACTTCAGCGGCAAGCTTCGCGTTTTCAAGTGTAGATGTCAGCGCTGTATTCATTGTTAATCTACGAAGCCGAAATGAGATATTCGGATTTTGTGTTGTTAACCATAATCTTCCATCTGATGTCATTTTCGCATGACAAAGCGCGGGCAAAGTGCTTCTGGCCGCGGCTCGAAAAAGGATACGGAAGAAATAATTTATACCGGCTGAGTTTACAGATAAGGGACGGATAAACGAAATTGATATAGAGTAATTACTTTTGTGAAACTGGTTTGGTTAATTCGTCTTTATTTTCACTTTGTGGTTATGTATCTATTTCATGTACTTATATTCCAATGCTTTCTCCTTCATACTTTTATTTTGAGAACAGAACTAGTCCATAATATTTTATTTGCAGATTCCTGCCTAAATTATGAGTCAAAAATGTTCAAGCAATAATGTTCTGAAATCAACATTTATGGAGATGAAAGACTTCAATGTATGCCATTTTTCAATATTTCAAACCCGTGTTCTGTAAAGCATTGGATAATCACAATTAGTTACATATTCATAATTTATTAAATTTATAAATTAATAAATTAATAAATTAATATATATATATATATAAATTAATAAATTAAAATATTTATAAATTAATAAATTAATATATTAGGTCCTTACATATGAAATTGGCGTTTAGTATGGGAGGAAAATAAAGCCGATTTTTTTTTATTATAATATATTTATTTAATCAAAGTATGTACCATTGCTATCTATGCACTTTTGCCATCTCATAGGTAGTTCATCGATCCCTTTACTATAAAAACCAATCGGACGGGAATCAATAAAATCTTTGAAGGCGGTTTGGACTGTCCCATCGGAGTTGAATTTTTTCCTTTGCAAGAAGTATCCAAATTTCGAAAAACAAAATGGTA
>JADDOH010011640.1:0-34272 GCA_016648135.1 Agrypnia vestita
AACACGGGTTTCTTTATATATGTATATATATATATTGATAAAGCCAATGTGCCGTTTAGTACATTCTGAGATGAACGAATCAATTTGTCAATTTTTCGTACAAATAATGGAGATATACTAAAAAAAACATTGCCGTTCATTTGGAAAGTCTGCCTATTAATTATTTAAAATATTTTTTCTAAATCTAGTCTGTCCAATTCCTTTTTAAAACAGTTTCATTCGTTTATCTCAGAATGTACTAAAACGGCACGTAATTATATATACAGCGACGATATAACAAAATTATGTAACTATTTTATTTTGGTAGTTATGTTTAATTATAACATTTATTTTAGACTTTGTTACGATTTTTATTTCATACTGTATTGAAGTCTTAAACGAATTTATATGCATTGGCGGTGATGATGTTCTAAAAGAAACACTTTGATCATCTTTATTTAGAACTAGCTGGTCGTACCCGGCGTTGCACGGGTTAAGGATTAAGTAAAAAATAAGTTTGTGAGAGAAAACAAAGGGTCCGCTGTTCTCTAAAAAACAATGTTTCCATCTAATGTTAGCATAAGTTATTGTAACATAACTGTAATACTTAGATATATGGTATTGCAGACTTTTTTGTAGATATTAATGTCCTCTATAAAACTGTAGTACATTACTTTGCTCTATTGGCAATAATTTCCGCAGCGTACGCAATATAAGGTTTTTTTCGTAATTTTTTCACACGTTGGGTTACATTATCGAAGTTTTCATACGGATCCCTAACATTTTTGTAAATATTCTATATCCTATGTTCATCAGGGATAATGTAGAATTTTGAATGTGAAAGAATTTTTCAAATAGGTCCAGTAATTTCGGAGCCTATTCAATTCAAACACACAATCAAATCTTTCCTCTTTATAATATTAGTATAGATATAGATTATTTAAATAACAATATATTGAACCATTTAAATTATTCTTCAATAAATGCAAAATGACTTTGTGATGACATTATTGATATATATATACATATAAAACTCAATGTCTGTCTGTCTGTTCTCTATACAAATCTAAGCCGTTAAGCGCCCTTGAGGTGAGTATTTCGCGAAAACGGCGCTATACAAATTATCCAATTATTATTATTATTATTATCCGATTCGATTCAAACTTTGCATACCCTTTAGGACCCGGCGGGTAACATAGGCGACATTCCCCCCTTATTCTTTTACCCCTTCCCCTCCTCCTGATATATTTTCGATGCAAATCTTTACCGTTTGACCGATCGGACTCAAAATTTGGAAACTTATTCTTAAGGACTCGGCGGGTAATATACGTGACATTTCCCCTTAATATTTTAACCCTTCCCCTCCCCTGATATATTTTCGATGGAAATCTGTACCGTTTGACCGATCGGGCTTAAAATTTGGAAACTTATTCTGAAGGACTCGGCGGGTAACATATGCGACATTTCCCTCCTATTCTTTCAACCCTTCCCCTCCGCTGATACATTTCCGATTCAAATCTGTGCCGTTTGACCGATCGGACTCAACATTTGGAAACTTAGTCTTAAGGACTCGATATATGTACACATATATCAAAAAATATATAACTACTTACATAAAAGATAGGATCAAATTATACAATATGGTAAAAAAAAGTCATAATACAAATGAGTATAAAATATAAAATATTGGGTCACGGGTGGATAATATCAGACGATAGAATTAATGTCAGGAACTACTATTAAAACACATCCACATTAGTGTGTATATTAAATACGTAATACTGTCCGCATTTGTGCACGAACAACAATAAAAGCCTTGAGATATTTTCTCGGTTAGTGGTGTAGTCACATAAATATTTTCAAAGAGGCAGGGAGGGATGGGGTGCCGGTTCCCGAGTTTCGCCCTGAAAGTCGCCGCTCGGGAGCGATGCGCGTCATTACCGGCCAAATGGCGGCGATCTTTCATACTTCGCGTCGGAGGTAAGAACTTAACGAAGCGAATTTTAAGCAAATATACAACTTGGCATTTGGCAAGTTTCCGATTAATTTGGCGACCCCGCCGGATATAAAGCGAGTAGGCACAGACCTAATATTAATTCCTTTACGTGCATGTATGCCAGTGGCGCGCAGTTGGAACAACGAAGCGCGACTTTTACGTAACCATATTTATGTTGAAAAAAATCTAAATAAAACATATATTTTAATAATAATAAAACATATAGGTTGTATTGTAATAATAATTAAACATATAGTTTATATTTTAATAATAATAAAACGTATAGGTTATATTGTAATAATAATTAAACATATAGTTTATATTTTAATAATAATAAAACATATAGGTTTCCTTTCACAATTATTATCATATCATTTATATGAATAAACATTTACATAAATAATTTGCTGTAAATGAAGAATCGCAGTAACTGATAAATAATTTATAGCAATTAATAATTGCAGTAATTGAATAAGAAGAATATAATTATACTGTTCAGATTTTTATATATCGTAATATTCAGTATGATAAATATTAAATTTCGATTTTTTTCCCAAAACCAATGCTTGCTTAAAAGTCTTACTTCAATGTACTCGACTGATATATACATACAAGGCCCTCAGTACTATTTAATTCCAAACATATATATATATTATATAATATATATAAAGAAACCCATTTTTCCCTACCCGCCAAGTTTTCTCCACAACCAGCCACAACCACCCACCAGTGGTTATGGTGGTGGATAGCCCTTGGAGTCACATCAAAAATATGCGAGTTTAGTGGGGGTGGCTGTGCGTGGGTGGGAGTTATTGACGAAAATGTGCTTTCTAGCAAATTGTTTTGTTATGAGAAGCCCGCAAATGCTTCAGATTGTTTCAAAATAGGCGCGCCGACTGTGTCGGTGAGTCTAGAAGGTTCCGGAAAAACCTGGTCTAGAAAGTTCTGGAAAGAGAAGATTCTAGAAAATTTCCGAAAGTTCTATAAGGTTCTAAACAGAGTGGCGGAATGTGTCGGTGTGTCTAGAAGGTTCCAGTACATTCAATAAATTTCCTGAAAGTTCTGGAAGGAGAATGTTCTAGAAGGTCCGCGAAAACTCTATGACGATCCAGACAGTGTACCTACTAAAAATCTACGCGTGCGAAGCCGCGCGGGCACAGCTAGTCTTAATTAAAAGAGAAATTTGTTTTTGCGAAGCAATAAACACTCTCGCACGGTGCGCTCTGGTTTTGTCATATTAACACACTTTATTCCGATTTATATGTTAATTGTAAATGGCCTTGAGTAGGTCATATTTCAAGATGCCCGAATAATTGACGAATAAATAATAATAATGAGTGTTATCCACAAGGGTTAAAATAACACCAAAAGCCACCTAGAGAACACCAAAAGCCTCAATGAATGGAAGAAATTATCGGAGCAGCCGGAGTGACATAAGATTGTAAAACCGAGTGGCACAGTGTGTAATTACCACCATCAGTTGAATAGTTAAGGACATATGCGACATCAAAGTTTGCATTTTTTTTCAAAATTTCTGACTTATTTTTTTGTAAAACGTTAGACTGTCATTACAGTAACTTATATTGAATATAAAAAATTCACTCCCTTTAATACAAGTTAAATAAAATGATAAAAACCCTATGAGGCAGTATATAAAGAAAATATATTTTAGTATATGTACTGTATTTTTGTTGTAACATCGTTAACATATGTAGGTGACATTTTTATATTCCTCTTTTACCCCTTCACCTGCCCCTAGTATATCTTCAGTGAAAATCTGTACCGTTAGACCGTTCGGACTCAAAATTTGGAAACTTATTCTTTAGGACCCGGCGGGTAACAAAAGTGAAACTTCCCCTTTCCCCTTTTAAACCTTCCCCTCCCCTGATATATCTTCAATGAATATCTGTACTGTTCAACCGATTGGACTCAAAATTTGGAAACTTATTCGTTAGGACCCGGTGGGTAACATAGGCAACATTTCCTCCTCCAACATTACCCCCTCTCCCTCTGACATATTTTGCATCTAAATCTGTACCGTTCGACGGATTTAACTCAAATTTTGCATACTTATTCTTTAGGACAAGGCGAAAAACATAGGCGACATTTCCCTCCTTTCCTTTCACCCCTTCCCCTGCCGCCAATATATTTTCTGTACAAGTTTACACTGCTCGACCGATTGGACCCAAATTTTGCATACATATTCCCGACGGAAAAAATAGGCCGCATTTCTTCCCTAGATATCCTATCCATCCCAGCCTTTATTAAATGGAAACATTGTTTTAATTAGAGGTTTCGCAATACAATGAAACCATTTTTTTCCCCGCGGATTTATTTTCAGCTTAATATGCATTAAAATATAAAAAATATAACTGCAATAGGTACATTTCAATATTTGTGGCGTGCTACCTCTCAGTAAGAGAAGGATCTCGTATA
Organism: Agrypnia vestita; assembly: GCA_016648135.1. Classification (NCBI taxonomy): domain Eukaryota; kingdom Metazoa; phylum Arthropoda; class Insecta; order Trichoptera; family Phryganeidae; genus Agrypnia; species Agrypnia vestita. The sequence continues at coordinate 4,412 of JADDOH010011640.1, forward strand.
TAGAAAGAGATACCTTACAGATTTTACAAAATTAAAAAAACTCAAATCCAAAACTATTAACCAGCCAAAATAGACTAAATCAAAATCAATTAATATAAAGATAAAGTCATTAACCAGCCAAAACCCATTTATGCCTGTCTCAACACAGATATTTCTAGTGAGACAGGCACAGTCCAAACAAAATTTTATACTCAAAATTAAATAGAAATAAATAAATAAAATAAAACAAATTAAATCAAAATCAATTAATATGAAGATAACTTTTTATCAAAGGGAACTATTCATTCAAGGGAACGAAAAGAATGGAAATAAAAAAAAAACTGTCCCTTTATTACGCGTTATCTTTTTATTACAAAACCGCATCTCGACCTCGTAAAACACATGTTCCTTGATATAAAAAAGATAAAAGAAGCCGAATCGTGTGACCAGAAAAAATTGAATCAGATAAGTTTGGATTCACGGGAGCAGCCACAGATGACAGCCATTGATTTCAGGTTGAATGAAAAAATATCAAAATACAAGTTCATGTGCTTGCTCTGCTAGTTCAGGGTATCAAATGTTTTTGCTATTGTACTCGTTGGTTCAGGACGCGGTTGAGAAAGTGGTGTTTGCCTGCTGAGGGTAGGTTCCTTCTTGATATTTTTACTTGTTTTTTAAAAATTTCACATATATTTTGAGTAACACCTTTTTTAATATAAAAAAATAGAGATGCGAACGCTCTCACTATTTTTATTATTTTCAAACTAAGCTATACGTTTGTGTTTTGAAAATAGGACTAATTTTGCTGGAGTCCTGGAACGGAACTCGAACCACTACCCCAACCAGCTACTCCTATCTATCTATGATTAAAAAATACGGTAGAATATACCTCGATTCAATTAATATTAACATTAATTAGAAAATCTGTTATAAAAAATTTAATAAAACTATGCCTAAATAAATACGGCCTGGAGGACATGATTGGAAGATTTATATCCAACACGATATACATTTAAAAAATCCTTTGGTATATCCCCTTCCTTTATGCCTGTATACACGTCGAACTAAACAAAACCAAGAATGGCGAATAGTGAAGCCCAGCAGTTGTTAGCACAGGATAAGTAGATGACCATAATATCCAGATATGACCATATCGATTGAAGGAGAATAATACAAATAATAAATAATATTTAGCAATAATTGTGTTAATCATTTTTTCAGTTGTTACCTACTCTAAAACTAATTCACTTACATATTACTATGTACATATTTGTTACACTACATAATTATTTTTAGTAATAAAAATTATAATTTAACTACCTAATAAAATTATTTTTTCAAGGTAAGTTAAAATAAGTAAAATATGTAAAATATAAAAAAGGAAAATATTGGTACAAAATAAGGTATATAAAAGAAAATAAAATATATAAAAGGAATATATTGAACATGATAATATGACTTTTCACTAAAACGATGTAAGTTCTAGAATTAACAATGTAAGAGTTGTGTTGTGTTCCATCCAGACCAGACACATTATAATTTTAATTGTATAGCTGTAACCTGTAGGTACCCTGAATTAATTAATTCTTATTTACATTACCGTATACCTACTTAATTACATATACTATCATATAATATTAACTGATTTTATAACATTTAAAACAGGGGACTGCCTTCCTTAAAACGAATTTTAATCCAATAATTATTACAATGCCCATGAATCAAACTCCCCCCATGAGTATGCATAATATTTTTTAGCACCTAGTATACTCCACAATACTACCTGTATCTATCTACTATCTCTTCCTGCCAATTTCCACGTGCATTTTGTGTTTACACACGTGTAATTTAAGACCCTTGTAAGCCGCGTAAAGTTTTACCGGAGACTAAATTATTTGGATTAAATATCGCCTTGTTAGGAATAAAAAAAGGAACAAAACCTTCCGAAACGATCCTAAATCCAGGTACCAACCTACACCTCCTCCTGTGGAATCCTCGCTCAATTCATTCTCACAAATGAATGGAAAAACACGATATGGTTGAAGCAAACATGTTAGACCCTCTGTGTATTTTTTATTTTAGTGTTTTATTATTTTTATTTTCATTTTAACAGGAAGTTCAACAAGCATTTTAAATCAGAATAATATTATATAGAATAAAATCAAAATATTACTATTGAGACAATACAAATTGTATCAATTTGCAAGTTTTTCAATTAATCATGGTTTATTAATTTTAAAACTTTACTTAGTATTATTATAACAAGCTTTTTTTATCTTGTTCAATTTGAGAATGAATAAATATTAGGCTGAAAGATGTGATCATGAAAGGCAAGTGAAGGAAAAATCTGAGAAAAAAATGAAGGAGAAAAAAAGGAGAGACAGAGTATTATAAACCAAACTATGCCTGCTTCGTGGATTTAACCATGGCATTTGACAGAGTGGTACTCAGCGATATTGTAGGTATATAGTTTAATATAAGGGAATATCATTCTCATTAATAAAATCTATACAAGATTTGAACACCAATGGCAAAACAAAAGGCAAAGTGGATGGTGAACTTTCCAGGGAAATACCAACGATGACAGGAATCAGGATGATAGTCTTAGTCGATTTTTGTTCAATTTGATTATGGACAAAATAATAGAGGAGGTGATAGCTCTTGGACTCGGGTACAGGATGGGGGATAAAATCATTAATGTAGTGTGTTATGCTGATGATGCTACTATACATTCCGAACACGAATTACAGAATTACAGAGAATGCTTTACAAGTTCCACCCTGCATGCAGTACAAGTACAGTACAAGTACAACATGATCAATTAAGCTGAAAAAACTAAGTATCTTACAATATCTAGACAACCTCTAAGATGCAAACTGGTCGTAGACAATAAACCCATAGCAGATTATGAAATTTAAGTACCTTGGGGTGGAGATATCTAGCTACAGCAATCTGTATAACGAAATCAAAGAGCAGACAAACAAAGCAGCTCCGAATGCTTAAGAGACACAGTATAGGCCAATTGGCATATGCAAAGAAAGCAAAGTCAGAATATATAGAACATGCATAAGACTTATCATGACATACGAAGCAAGAGCAAACATGGTGAGAACTAAACACCTTCTCAGAACTACCGAGATGAAGACCATCAGAGACCCATTTCGGGCAAGACCCTCAGAGACAGATTACCCAATGTAGATATCCGCAGAACCTGCAACATAAAGATATTGTACGATGGAGCAGGCAAAAGCGTTTCTGGAGGGACCACATCGAGAGAATGGACCAGACAAGGCTTCCCAGAGCCGTGATTCCAGACGGGCGCCTACCGCCAGGGAGACCACTAAAGAGATGGAGAGAGAGAACTGGATATCCTCATCACAAGATCAGGAAGGATCTGTCAATACAGATCAAGGATCTTATAAAAGAAGAAGATGAAAATCATGAAGGGGATGATAGGTGATTTCAAAAGAATCTTGAGAAGTAGTGGTGACGGGTGTGGATTTTTAATACATTTATAATGTAATTGCTAATCCTTAAATTTAAACTTATTTTATAAAAAAATATATACCTATTCTTAATCTCGTGGTACTAGTATCTTATTTTCAATTAAATAATTCGAAAATCCAGGCAAGTTTTTATTTGCCACAACTATATTCCTAAATTCTCGATATGTATTATTGCTTTGTAAATCATTTGCAGTTTTTGTGTGATAATTATTAAATATTTATTTATTTATTTATTTATTTTAAAAATATAATTTTAAGTCAATCCAATCCATGTACAAGTTTTAAAATGTTTATTTAAAAATATTTTGATTTTATTTATTAACTTATTTTTAAAAAGCTATTTAATTGCTTACGTAATTGATTGAGCTGACCATTATCATTATTTTTCATAAATTAACAACATTATCCGATCTTTTGTCGGGTTAACAAAATATTTAAAATATTCCAACCTACATGAGTTATACGAATATATGTTTAATGTCAATCATTACGTCGAAATAAGAGCATCTTACATCCTTCAAAATATACATGTTTTTTATTCAAACATAGCTCGTTATTGGTTAGCTGGCAGATACAGAAAGGTATGTAGAAAATATTATATTATTTAAATTTATATTTTTAAACACCTTAATCCTTAATCTACTTCTCCACATAATTACCTCCTATGTTTAAGCATTCAATTATATCTGTCATAGCTTTAAAATCCCGCTGATATAGTCAACGATAAAAATCGCTCTGAGCATGATGGGTGGTATAAACCTCCCAAACAATATTTTTTGTGGTAGAAAAAAGGGTTTCTAAGAGATACCAATTACATATACCCTTATTTCTTATATAACAAGCCGATTAATTTGACGTTTGATTATTAATTATTTGACATGAAATCCTGGAAATAAGTGATTATTGAGATAATTTTAACATTTTCCAAAATTGATTATTATACATCAAGTAAACTATTTTATAATACATCAAGTAAACCGATCGTGGGCCCACATATGTACGCCGTATTAGTCAACCCTGTAGTGACGGAAATCAAAAATTATCACGTTAAAAAGTTCGGGACATTTTTGGCCCGCTAACAACAATGAATGAATGATTTTATTTTATTTTATTTATTCATGGGAAACTAACAGTACATATGAAAATCAGATTACACATGATTATTGAATAGTATAGAAACCATCTTACAAGTTACTACAGAATTAACGTGTTATGTATTATCATATAGCAACAATAACTTGAGTTATTCAAAGAAAAACAAAATATGTTAAAAAAAATTACGAAAATACTATGAAAATCAAAGAATTAAAGGTAAAAGGAGAATAAGGAATGGATAGGAAAGGACAAATCTACTTAGTAAAAAGGAGAAGAGATAAGAAGAAAAAGAGTTGCAAAAGATATATGTATAGAATAAAGATACCTGATCAATATATTTGCACATACATATACGAGGTCTGGACAAAAGAAAAATGATGAATTAAAGAAAGATACAAGATAAAAATTACATATACGAAGTCTGGATAAAAGAAAGAAGATGGGTTAAAAAGAGTAAAAATAAAAGGTATATGACTGAGGTGAATACCCAAGAGTTTTAAATTCATAGATTGCTGAATTGAAAATGAAGAATGAAGAATCTAGAAGTGTAATTAAGTAGTAACGCGCTTGTTGGTCTAATGGTTAAGACAATTGCCTAAAGATCCAGTGATGATTATTATTGATTATAATACATCAAGTAAACTATTTTTTTAATGATTTGTCTTCAAAACTTGCACTATAGTTTGTAATATAAAAAAATTAAACACGGTGTACAGTGATGTTACAGATATTGCAAGGTCTGATAGAGATCGCATTGCGCATACGTCACTACACATTGATGCTGTAAGAGAAAGTGTTGGTATTCTGGAAAACTCATGTTAGATGTCATGCATGAGAAAACGCTGACATAAATGATTGTTTTGCACTATATTTAGTGCGATGTTGAAAAACTTCTTTACCTATAATTCAGCAACAAGGACTATAGTATACGTGGTTTTAACTGGATGGTACCATATAGGATGCAAATACTACACGTTGCATTTCCATAATGTTGTTAAAATTTGATAATGTTATTTGGCTGCCTAATTCACCTAATTTAACTGTGTCTGATTTTTTCTTTCGGGGTATATAAGGAAAGAACCTTACAGTAATAAGACAACCAGAAATCAATAGTTACATAAAACGCAAGACTCCTCAAGAAACTCAAATAACCAAATTATCAGTATTATTACAGATCTAATAACTCTCTACAAAATAGTCAAATACTCAATTCTATCACAAATATACATAAACATCCCTATCCGATCAACGAGATCTCCAAGCCTATTTGACACTAAATTTTATAACACCAATCAGGCTATTTCTCTCCTCGACCTAAAATGACCAATCACTATAACGAGATAATAATCCAGAGACGGCAACCTTGATGTATTCTTTATGACATAGGCTTAGTTCAAAAGCGAAATATTGATAAACTTGGTTGACGTTCGCTTGACAATAGACAAAATTATTTTCCGACGAGACCACTAATTGGACACACGGTGTTGACCTTGAAACCCGCGCACTCGTCGTAATACTTGTTAACCTAGAACTCATTCCTAAATTGTATTTAGTGATTTTGCAATATTCTTTATTTTGTTCCGAATATTATTTATAATTTATTTTATCATAATGAAAATATTTATATTTATTATCTAATTATAATAATTTCGTTGTCTGTCCGTCTGTCCATCCGTCTATCCGTCTGTCGGTCTGTCTGTTCCCGTAACTTCATGTAACTTCCGTAATTTCCTTCGAATTCACGGGTAAAAAACCAAATTAAACGGCCGGAGATGGGGCTTGAACCCCAGGCCAGCAAACCCGAAAGGGGCAACGTTAGCGATGTTGCTACCGCTGCTTCTTTGCAGACCACCAAAAAGATACTATAAATATATATACTAGGGCTAAGCAAAGATGTGAACCAATGTTCCGTCATTTTTGATGGGTAACAGCTTAACATTATAAAATGTGCGTAAAATATTTATAATTTTTACTCTAGTGTCACTCTAGGACCATTTACCAGGATCAATAAAACCTGTTGATGGTCGATAGATGAATATATTAGCTTTAGTTTGTGATATCTTATTAATCTTGTATTGGCCGCAAATTATATAATATTTCGTCAATTTTGATGTCACGGAGTTTTGACAAATGTCTTGATATTTCTCATAAAAACTTTAGATGTACATTAATACATCCTTTCTATTTTTTTTTCTTAGGATCTTATTACAATGTTGTTTCTCTGAGAATAGGGATAGGAGAGAATACGAGAGAATAGGAGAGGAGAGAGAATAGAATAGGTGAGAATATTTTCCAAACAAGATTTTTAAAAGCATAATAAGCATAACCAAGTTGATTGTGCTACACCTAATGCGACATACATGTAAACAAATTACAATGCATTGAAACAGAAGGACAGAATAATATATAAATAAAACAATATATAACATATATTAAATGTAATAAATTACAATTATATTTTAAGAGTTATATTTATTACCTATATGTGATGATAGATATAAATATGTAAAAATCGAATTTATTTAAGTGAACAGCACGCACGAACATAGTATAGCTTAGACAAAAAAAGAGCTGAAATGTATTCGACTCCTGTACTGAGGCCTGCACCTGGCCGCTTTGAAGTAGTCAGAGGGGCGGTTCTTCATTCAAATTCAAATGAGTCGTTCCATTTTATGGATTGAGTTCCATTCTCCAAAAAGGGCGGGAGATTTACGTCCCGACTTCCAAAACGAACTAAGTGACCGGCCGCTCCGACCGCGCGGAACTTGGACGCCTCGCGGGACCCCGCGGCCCGCCTGAGACGTCTGCGACCGGAGCTTGCGTCGTTTTGCGTCCGGCGTTTTGTGTATTTAAGTTTTTTTTTCTTCGCAAGGGTGCGGTTTTTAATGTCTGTCTTTAGTTTCCAGGTGTTCCGGCAGAGTTCGGCGGCGCGCACGTGATTGAATGCGACCAGATACAAGATTCTGGGGCGACATGGGGCCGCTGTGTTTGCATAATCGAGATCCAAAATATATCAATCAGTGGGCGTTTGATCAGATATGTCCTGCGGGCCACCGAGGATGCTTTTAGCCTATTGTAGGGGATAATGGAGACGTTCGGAAAGCAGAGAAGTCATCTTTCGTAGCTGATTATGATGGAGATGCGTCGCGGGATATGCGACTGGAGATCGATGTTGGAAATCCACGATATTAGGAAAGCTTCCTAGTCCAACGGGCACAACACTGGCTTTTCATGCTGGGTACTTCAAGTTTGATTCTAAGTGAAGCGTTAAAAAGTAACAGGATTAAAACATTGATTTTTGATATTCGATAAAAGTTACTATAATGATTGTCCAAAGTTTTACGAAGGTCAGTCAGAAATACCCATTGAGAAAAAAACTTTTGATATTAGAATGCTGTTGGTTAAATATTTTCAATTCATAATTAAGGTATAACTTACTCTAAAGTAAAGAAATAAATACAAAATCAAACGTCTCAGGAACGTATATAATATATTTTTTACATATTTCTTCCTCATTGGTTTATATAGATACCAGGCGCGTGCAGTAGGAACATTGAAACATGACTTTTTTGTAAACGTATATTTTAGAAAAAAAAATAGAAATTGAATATTTATGCGACAGATTATTACGATATATCAAAATATGAATATTATGATTATAATTGTTATAGAAATATTACGAAATATATGTTGTATTCCTATTTTTTTTCCAAATAATTGGTTTCGTAAAAGCCATGCTACGATGTTCCCACTGCACGCCCCTGATAGATACTTATACTAAATATCATCAGCGTGCTTTTAGTAGGTACATAGAAATAAGCTATACTGAAATATAATTCCTACGAAATAAATCGAAATCGTATTGCTTTTGTAAAAATATTATCACAATCATTATCATATTATTCAGATATTGATTTATCTTAATATTCAATCAATTTCAGATAAATGTTTGGTTTCGCTTTTTGAAAACTCATACTTCAATGCACGCACCTGTACATAGCTGTAACAAAAATTTTATACACAGCAGCCCATCCGCGAAATTTCTGTAAAATATTTAAAAAAAATTTTTTTTTTCGTTTATTAACGATTTTATTTTTACAAAAATGCTCTACTTCTATTACTCTATTATTACACTTTTCGGGAGCTTCCAATAAAAATACTCTATGTATAAGTACCTAATAGGAAGCACAATATTTTTTCATATTTTTTAATCCATAATTATGTTAAAAATGCATGTTTAAAAATATTAACAATTAATATATCTAACAATTCATAAGTTGACCTCATCAGCATTATATTTTTATAGAATTCGATTTTTATTTTTATACGCCGGGGAATTTTTAAACTGTGAAAAGTAATTAAGATGGTAGAGTGCTCAATAAGTGTTTGAGAGGCACTGGGATCGATGTCTAAAACCGTCTCCTCTTAAATATTTTTAAAATAATGCTAAACATGAAACTCTAGGTAAAGTAATATAGTTACATATTTTTGTATCGTCTTTTTTTATTACAATTTTATTTTATTTTAATTTATCTATGAAAAAATTATTCCACGTAAAAAATTATTTTCGAGTATTCAGAAGTTTACCTAGTAATAATAATAATAAAAATGTAAAAAAAAAACTAGCTGTAACCCGTGAAAATGATAGTAAGTACTTTTACAAAATTCGAAAACGATAGTTTCGAGAAAATTTGTTTAAAAATTTACGTAGCTCGCAAGCATCTAATTTTTTAATGAGTTATGACTCAAATTACACTTAGAGCTTCAAGCTATAGGGTAAAGCAAAAGAAAAAGAAAACGTTTTTTTTTAATGTCAAGGTAGTGTAATCCCTTAATACAACATGAGATTAAAACTGAGATCAGATTCTGGTAACTGTTCCGATCCAGACTTTGAAGATTTCATCATCGTTGAAATTGATTCATGGCAGGTCCTCGTCCATTTATCAAAAGTCGGGTTCGTGCATCTCCGGAAACGTTCGGGATCGATGGATCATGGCCACACACAAGGAGCGGGACTTAGTCTCGCGCCGCTGCTTATCATAATTCTTATTTAAAACTCCAACTTTATGACATTTTTATTTTTCCATTCCGGGAACCGATCGTGGGCCCACATGTGTACGCCGTATTAGTCAACCCTGTAGTGACGGAAATCAAAAATTATCACGTTAAAAAATTCGGAACATTTTTGGCCCGCTAACAACAATGAATGAATGATTTTATTTTATTTATTCATGGGAAACTAACAGTACATATGAAAATCAGATTACACGTGATTATTAAATAGTACAGAAACCATCTTACAATTTTATACAGAATTAACATGTTATGTATTAACATATAGCAACAATAACTTGAAAGAAAAACAAAAAATGTTAAGTTTTAAGTTACGAAAAAACTATGAAAATCAAAGAATTAAAGGTAAAATGAGAATAAGGAATGGATAGGAAAGGACAAATCTACTTAGTAAAAAGGAGAAGAGATAAGAAGAAAAAGAATTGCAAAAGATATATGTATATATATAGAATAAAGATATCTGATCAATATATTTGCATATACATATACGAGGTCTGGACAAAAGAAAAATGATGAATTAAAGAAACAAGATAAAAATTACATATACGAAGTCTGGATAAAAGAAAGAAGACGGGTTAAAAAGAGGAAAAATAAAAGGTATATGACTGAGGTGAAATTCATAGATTGATGAATTGAAAATGAAGAATGAAGAATCTAGAAGTGTAATTAAGTAGTAACGCGCTTGTCGGTCTAATGGTTAAGACAATTGCCTAAAGATCCAGTGATCGTGGGTATGAGCCTCATTCCAGACCGGCAAGAGAAATCTATTTTTCATAGTGAAAATGTTTTACATGATTTGAAAGTAGTAAGGATGACACATAGTCCATGTACGCATCTCTATTAAAAAAAAAAAAACAAACAGTAAAATGTCATGTAAAATAATCATATAAAATAACCCCACTGTTATTCTTCATGTAAATTACTGCAGAAGCAAAGAATTGCTGCTGCAGTAATTTACATGACATGCAGAAATCTGTGGCCCTTCCCGCAACATTGTATATTGATTTCGCAGGTGGTAATGATACCTCTATATTTTGAAATGGGAAGGACCATAGATATCTCTCTTTGAATATATAAAATAATCTAATCAATATATATATATATATAAAGAAACCCGTGTTTCCCTATCCGCCTAGTTTTCTCCACAACCAGCTACGACGACCCACCGGTGGTTATGATGGTGGATAGCCCTTGGTGTCACATCAAAAATATGCGAGTTATATATGGGTGGGAGTGGGTGACGAAAATGTGCTTCCTAGCACATTTTTTTGTTATGGGAAGGCCGCAAATGCTTCAGATTATTTCAAAATAGGCGCGCCGTCTGTGTCAGTGAGTCTAGAAGGTTCCGGAAAAACATGCTCTAGAAAGTTCTGGAAGGAGAAGGTTCTAGAAAATTCCCGAAAGTTCTATAAGGTTCTAAACTGAGTGGCGGAATGTGTCGGTGTGTCTAGAAGGTTCCTGTACATTCGATAAATTTCTTGAAAGTTCTGGAAGGAGAATGTTCTAGAAGGTTCGCGAAAGTTCTATGACGATCCAAACAGTGTACTAAAAAACTACGCGTGCAAAGCCGCGCGGGCACAGCTAGTTTAGAATAAATATACATACAACTTTTAAAATAATTGATATGTAGATGTTCTTCGGTGGAATTGGCGGACATTGCATTGTGTAAAGTGGTTACAGCCATATTTAACAAGTCATGAGCCCTGATACATCCTTTAAAAGTTTCGACACACGTTTCCCATATAAATAGCTTCGTCTCTGTGAGACTTCTATAACATTCCTTAATTAATAATAATAATTCATTTATAATTGAAAGCTTGTAACTTCGGAGTATCTTTTAAGCTTTTGTGGTGATTTGAGGGTTGATCAAAATCTCAGGTGTGTCGCTCGCCGAGCCAAACATGCGACAGCTCTAATTTTCTCTCTTAAACCAGGTAGGGGTTTTAATGCGCTTTTTTGTCGCAAGACGCAACCATTAAAACAGATTTTTTGTGTCTAACACAGCTGGAAGTTGTTAAATTATTAATTGCCCGTTTTCGGGTGACGAATGGGTTTAACTATGTATTTACGTTTCTTTCGACAATCGCGACAGTCTGTGCACACAGTTATGTGGAAGGCGATTTAAAAAAATATTTACGACATAGTTAATAAAACGACGGATTTCGGGAGTCGTGTTACGCGCATTTTCCGATAATTTTTCACGTCGTGGAACATATTTTTAAAATCCTCACCAGAAAAACTATGCCTGTGAAAAATAATAAAAAAAATAAAAAAAAAATTTATCTCACCCGGTTTATTTACTTAATATTTAACAATATTTGTATTATTGTCTAGATTCAGAAAAGTTTTTGTGTTATCTAAAACAGGATTAAGTTTGTAACAAATTCCCAAACATTCGATTTATTTATTTATATAATTACAAAATCGTTGTTATACAATTTATTTTATACATAAACGTGTGTGTCAATTTATTTAAATACACATATTTTAATTCTATTTTGTAGATTTCTACTACTCAACTAGGCGTAGCCTGTGCTAGAGTACCTTATTGTATACCTGTTATTTGTTATAGTTTGTCAACACTAATGTAGGACAAGTTTGTAGAAGTTATACAGGATGTCCCGTATATCGACGTCAAGCCGAAATCGGGAACGAAGTCATAATAGTTATCAGAAAAATATTTTAAAAAAAATAAAAAAACAGTTAAAACTGGGCAAAGTATTGATTTTGAATACTTGGTTTGGTCAAAAAGTGACATTTTCTTCCAAGCTGGAGCAGTTGGCTTTGAATTTTGGACAAAAGTTTACAGAAGCTTTATTCAGGATTACACAATAATAAAAAAAATGAAGAAAAATAAAGATTTGTAGCAACATGAGTGAAAAGACCGTCACAGGGTGTAGATTTTTTTGATTTTTTTTAAATGCTTATAATTTTTAAAACACATGACTTTTTTAAATATTTTAATGATATCTATTATTACTTGGCCTATCACCTGATTTTGGCTTGACGTCGAGATACGGGACACCCTGTATAATGAATTTATTGGTGGAGGGGAGAAAAAAATATATATCTAATGTTCGTGAAACAAAGTGTGTAGTAAATATGTAGAAAGAATATAAATCTAGTAAAACAAAAAAAGTATGAAGTAGTATAAATCTAGTAAAACAGAGTACGAAGTATGGAAGAGATTTTAACTTAGGGTTGTTCCGGAAGTTTATTAGGTATGTATTTGATGTAGAAATGAAAGTATATATCTTTGTTATTTAAATAATATTTTTTTTACTGTCAGTTATTTCTCTATGAATATTTTATCACTAGACCAAACAATCAGATCTGAAATCTTTTTGTATTATGTAAGCTTGCCATTAATTTTTAAAATAATTTAAATATTTGCTTATTCGCTGATAAAGTAATGGTATCAATTAAGCCCCTTATGTTAAACATAATATTATAGCACAATGAAAAGTATTAGTATATATGTATACATTTTCTCTAATAAATTAAGACGTATTATCAGTCATGATACAAAGTCATTTGGAAGAATAAAGTAATATCTGACAATATGGTAAAATTGATTTTTTGGTATCAAAATTTTGTTTATTTTTAATAATAATAATTATATATTCATTCCACCGTAACAAGGTTGTAATTACAAGACTTTGTCCGCCATATAAATCACAAAAAATAAATAAATAAATATATTTATCACACATGTGCGTTTGTTTATTAAGCAAGATTTATGTAATTTACAAATAGCGCTAAACACTTGCTTAAAGATTAATTTGGCGTGACAAAGTTCCGATTGTCCGATCCATACTGCGCAAAGCTCTTGAAAGCCCTGCAGATAATAATAGGCCTCTCCGAATTATGGTCCTTGAAGCTAATCTAGTGTAGATGGACGCCTCGTGGAGGCTGTGGTAGCGTCTTGTAGCAACATGTTCTGGTGGCCAGAATTACTGGAACCGATGCACCGGGCCCTGTATTGATAAGGCTCTCCCGGCTCGGACGGTAGCTGGCGAGGAGAGACCTTTGATTGATATTCACTCCAATTCAACCCCTCAAAAATAAGCGATGCGGTGATGCTATCAAACATTGGATATTTCGAAAACAAAATAAACAGTCATGTTAGGAATATTTTAAAAAATATTCTATATTTTAAAGCATTCCTAAGTTTTGATTAATCTTTTAAATAAATATGTACCTCAATATTAATTCAGTGAGTCCCTCAGTAAAACTTGGCGCAGAAATTACTTAATAGTAATTTCGCAGCGCAGTAATATATTTTTACACACTCACTTTTATTATGAACTAGCTGTACTCGTGCCAGTCAAATATGACAGTACTTTTACGTGTCTGTTCCTAAAGAATATGTATTTATATATTTATAAAAAAAAATATGCTAAAGAAGTTACAGACGTTACATGAAGTTACGACGGATGGATGGACGGACGGACAGCCAACGAAATTATTATAATTGAGATTGTAATTCAGTTTCACGTTTTTCGGTACCGGGATTGATACCGAGTAGGTACCACAAAACCTTTTGTGAAATCAAAAAGATTTCAAAGACATCGAATATCTGTGTTTTGAGGTTATTAAGAAGACAGTACTCTGCTATCTTAGTTATTATTCCATTATTAGTCTGAGGTGCCAAATCATCATATTCTAAATAAGTTAATAATGCTAATATTTTATTAAATTAACGCTGTTGAATGTTGTGGCGTTTACTTTGTGGAAATTCATATTAACAATTATGAATAAAACACTATGTTTCTTCCAATAGTTTATTTTAAAGTATCATATAACTTTATTTTAAGGTCTCAACTCAACTGAGGGAAACGGGACATATAAAATATTTTAATTTACTATCACAAGTGTATAAAAATATTACCTACCTATTTAATATTAAAAATTGAATAATATCGTAGAATTACGAAGGCCCTTGAACCTAAGATATATTATAAAAATATCCGTAACTCTACTTTGTCTAAAGGCAAAATTGAAGCACTGTGCTCATGGACGGTACTGAACGGGCCTGCTTGAAGCTAATCAAAGGCATGTTTGCTCCAGGGAGTCCAGAATTACTGGACCGTAGACGTAGCTGGGATGGTTCGGAAATCTAATTCGGGTGAGTTGTATTACAGGTAAATACACCTACAATTGGGAGTTATTAGAACAGGCAAACTCTAACAGAGGCAGACGGTACAGCGATAGGTTAATGCTAATCGGCTACTTTTTATTAAAAATTATTATTTTTTCAATTGATTGAGCAACATTGTAGATTGACATTTTTAAAAAATATTGCTTATTTTATTTGTATATATCTACTTTTATGTGAGGTTTTTTTAAACCAATATGTTTCAGAAATTACCATTCCAGCATCAGGGTGCTGTATAACTGACAAAAAAGCGTTTTATACTGGAAAAACCTGTCGAAATTTCAATGTAAGAGTTAAAGAACATTTAAGATGTCTGAATGATCATGGTTTTTCTGAATTTTCAAATCATTTATTAGAAAATGATCACGGTTTTGATAAAAATGTAGGACTTTCTATTTTACACATAAATAATTTTGGTCTGAAATTGAATAATTTAGAATCATTAGAAATTAGTAAAGCATGCAATTGTAAACAAAATATTATTAATAATCAATTGAATTTGACTACTAGCCCAATTCTAAAATTTTTCCAATAATTGCGAGTAATCAAGAACTTCAGTAATAATATATTTTTTAAATAATTTTTCAAATAATTTGGAAAAACAAGGAACAAAAGACATTTCATTAGAATTTTTTGACAGTTATACAGCACCCTGACTGATGATGGAATGGTAATTTCTGAAACATGTTGGTGAAAAAAACTCACATAAAAGTAGATATATACAAATAAAATAATCAATATATTTTTAAAATTATTAATAATTGTACATTTTCAGCAACCATAAATATAGTAGCTATACATAATAAGCTTCATCCAATGCTTTCGTGAATAAAAAATTGATGTAAAAATTAAAGTACCTATTATTATTTTCTAATTTACCTCACTAATTACATTCGGACAGATAAATATTAGTTTTTAAAAAAAGGATTTTAATGGTGCACAAAAAAAATTCACCAATTTAGTGAAAAATGTTGACTGTAAAACTGATAATTTTTTAGTTTCTGTTCTCGTTTAGCTTAATTATTTAAAAGCTACTTGAACAGGATTTTAAACGGTTGTAGTAATAATAATATCCAAGTTTTTGAAAAAAGAATTGCAGGTTTCAAAAAAGTTAAGAATATCTTTAACTACTTATATTATCTCAATTCTTGTATAACGTTGATTCGTTACACGTCAATACAAAATTTAAACAGTAAAATCATTTGGATCCATCGCTCACACCCAAATATCATAAAAATGCAATTTATGGTTACTTCACACATAAAATCCGAGGAACAAACAACAAGCCACATTAAAAGGGTTATGAAACAATTTAAAACGACCGTAAAAACATTAAAACTATAATAAAAAACATAAAATAATTTTCCACATAAACTTCACTCCAAGGCACGAACTGAAGGTACTTGGTGGCTGTGTTTTTGTGCCAGCCTCCTAAATAATAACACAGTCTGGCTGTGTTTCTGTGGAAGGGAGAGACCATTGTTTTAGACCTCCCCTAGTTGCGAACCTCCCTTCCCTGGTCAGTTGTTAGCGTCTTTAGAGTACGGAGCACATTGTTTGTGTATTGAAGTTGTCAATCATTAATTGTAAAATTATTTTTTCAATTGGTTGATATTTTAAATTGATTTATTATTTGTTATATTTTATTAATTACCTACACCCACATGTTTCGGAAAAACCTTTCCATCATCGGGGTGTTTTATAAATAATTTCAAAATATCAAAATAAATAATGCCTTGTGCTTTTTGTTTTTCTAAATTATTTGAATTATAAAAAAATATTTTTAAATATTATTGCTGAAGTTCTTGATTACACACAACTATTGTAAAAAAATTTAGAATTGGGTTGGTAGTTAAATTTAATTATTTACATGCTTTACTAATTTCTAATGATACTAAATTATTCAATTTCAGACCAAAATTATCTATGTGTTAATTAAAAAGTCCTACATTTTTATCAAGACCGTAACTACATATTTTCTAATAAATGATTTGAAAATTCAGAAAAACCATGATATTTTCATACATCTCAGATCCTCTTTTACTCTTACATTGAAATTTCTACCGGCTTAATTAATAAAATATAAGTAGATACATACAAATAATAAAATCAAAATATTTCTTAACCAGGGTATTTAATACAATAATTGTGTAGGTAGTTGAAAATCAAAACCTACCTAACGCCACAAATATTTTTTTTGAAAATTACAGAAAACTGTTTTCTGTAATTTATTTTTCACGAGTTATTTTAACTTTTAAAATGGAGTTAATCACATTTTGATACCAGACAATGGGTTTAGGTTGCTTTTGAAATTTAAGCATTTGGATAAGGGTTGATTATGAACATTTATAGATGTTTCCCGAATGTTTCAGATGCCTCCCGAAAGCCATAGATTAAGCAAGGTCGTTCCGGATTCTTCGATAGCATTGTGACAACATCAAAAAACTGTCACTTGACAGGAGTGCGTAATTCTTTTAGCCTCGTTACAATGTAATATTTCTATTTTTTTAAAGTGCATTAATAAAATAAACATATTACAAAAATAAAATATACGCTTTTAATATTTTTTACTGACACAATGGCCAGTAAAATTTTTGACAGATCACCAAATGCAATGCTTCCGACGCACGTGACGTTATATTTTCCATTTCTGAGCAGCTTGCGCATTTTTATCCCACTGAATAAATGAAAATGTATAAGTATGAAAAATATGGATTTCAAACTAATGAACGTATTTTAAAAACAGCAGTGTTAAAATGCTGGGCCTGGTGGCTCGGGGCTATCATTATACAGTTCCGCGTGGCGAATGTAGATTCCGATAGGAAATGCGGTGGAGGGCGTCCCCTCCTCCCGCAAAACATTACATCGGAAAGTTTTAAAAATGCTATCAATACCTACCCCCTGGCAGACTAAAATGAACGTGTTTAAAATTATTTTATTTAATAATAGCTTACCCGCGCTGCTTCGCACGCGTGGATTTTTAGTAACTTTTAGTCATATTTTATCAATTTGGGTATTAACCTTAATATATACTGTCACGGATTTTTTATAGAACTTTATTAGTTCTACAACTTTTCTATAGAAAATATTTAAATATCTCTTAACGTTAAAGCAGCATTCATAAAATAACGAAATGGTCGACCATTTTTTCGTCGACTTTAATTGTAAAATAGGTCACCACGAAAATCCCTTTTATTTAAACGGAATAATATACCTATATATATTTTTTTTATTTATGAATATTATAAATAACTAGGTCCTTTTTAAAAATAGCTATTTTTAAAATTTATTTTCATATTAAATAGTTACTTTATTATTATACATTTTCCATGTAACTACATATATATTTTTTTTAATATTTTGACTGTCTATACCTCGATTTTTCAATTTTAATTTTATTAGTATACAATTGTTTCCGGACGAAGTGGCCTTGGGCTCTGAAACATGTTTATTTTTATTAATTGTATTAATAATGTCACCACAACATTATTTTCCGTTTTTAAAGAAGAATAATATATAGCCTATGTCCATCCTAAAAGTTCATTCTAAATATTGGTGAAAGAATTTTTGAAATCGGATGAGTAGTTTCGGAGATTAACTCCAAAATTACAAACCTACAAATTTTACCACTTTATATATTAATATAGTTTAATATATATGTCAATGTGTGGTTGTTTTTAGGGTGAAAATGGTCACTTAAGCCAGTTAAAACAGGTCATAAGCCTTGTGACCACCCTCAAAAGAATTTCAAATATATGGCTTCGTCTCTACGAAACTTCTATAATTTATCTTAATTAATTGATATATTTATACCATTTTATGATGACATCAAAAAGCCAATAAGTAAGCTCCGTCTATTTTATTTTAGAAAGGGGGATAATTATATAACATAATAATAACATAACTCATATTCTTACTATTATCACGGGGTGGTGGAAGCAAAAAGAATCTCACGTAATCAAAGATTTTACAGTACTTTACATCTTATTTCCTAAATTGGAA
The DNA here is from genome assembly GCA_016648135.1 of Agrypnia vestita. Lineage (NCBI taxonomy): Eukaryota > Metazoa > Arthropoda > Insecta > Trichoptera > Phryganeidae > Agrypnia > Agrypnia vestita. Next base: position 23,225 of record JADDOH010011640.1, read on the forward strand.
ATTGTTACAAAGGTCTGGCATAATCTAACAGCTTCGAGAAATGTCTAAAACACGAGTCTATAAATACGGGGGCATCGTGCTGCGGAGACAAACTTGTTTTTTTTTTTTTTCTTTACATTTTATAATTCCCACAAAACTGTATAATGATTAGTTAATTTTTACAATTGAAAATTACGCTATTACAAAATATTATTAACTTTATAAACATAAGAGATAAAAAACGAAAACAATTACAAGTACAAAAAACAACATAAAAGAAATTTTCAGTACAAAGATAAAAATTTTAAGCAAATTAAGAAAAGAGCAATAAATAAAGAAAATAGCAAATTAAAAAAATATATAGCAAAAATTAAGGAAAGAGAAAGAGAAATATATATAAATATATATCTCACTAATTATTCAATGGCATTATCCTAAGTTTGACAAGCGATATACGACAATATAAGCTAGCAAATTGGGAAACCACGCGATACCATAAACAATTAATAGGCACGAGTAAATCGAACTAGAAAAGTACTTCCTTACATATTTGTAAAATATTCAGGAGTGACAAGTAGTGCGCAATACAAAATTGGTGTGAATTAAAGAATAGTGCTCCGATTAAATTCGTGTCCAGTTATTTAAGTTAATTAATAAAACTTTAATAAATTTCAAGTGCTTCATTTGCCTCCCACGGCAATTAAATACTGTGAAACAAGAACTTGCTTAAAAATGTCCTTAGATTTTCACGGCCGTTCAGAATCTTCTATGTATAGTTTTCTGGGATATTCTGCCGTATATATGTGACCTCTCTGATCAACGTTTCGGATCCCATTGCAGTGTCCATCATCACATCAGCCCTGATGATGGACCCTGCAACGGGATCCGAAACGTTGACCAGAGAGGTCACGTATACACGGCAGAATATCCCAGAAAACTATACAAGACATACAGACATATTTTTTTATCCATTTTTCATTTAATGATTTAAAAAAATATTCCCTAACACAAAATTTTTCGTTGACATCCATATAAAATTATTTTAATAAATGCTTCTCCTTATAAATATTATTAGAGTAAATAAGCATTCGAACAAAAATGAAATCGAAAAAAACATAATCTCTATTAGTGACGGCATTTAATTTGAGAACACCGTAGCCAAATTTATGGCAGGCATTTCAATAAAATATACCTCCATTCACAGGGCGAAGCATTCATCCCTCAAGCCTCATTGATTCAAACAGGTTCTTTTCAGGGAGCAACGTGTTTCGGGAACAAACGCAGCACGCATCTTCGTGTCCCTTGAATGGAGATTTTCTCAGCATAAATCAATGTGACACTTTGCCATTTTATTGCGCGTATCTTCGCTGCGAAAAAACGTGTCGTAAAAATTTGGATCGCATCAAAACCCGTTTGGAACGAGCTAAATCCATTCAAACGTCGTTAAATCCCGGAGTATATAAGATGCGGATGAAAATCGCTTTTAAAATATTATTAGTTATGGGTGAAACGTAACATAAATAAGATTTTCTAGCCCGTGAAGGATTTTGATAAAGTGAACAATAGATATCATTTTAGAAAAGTCGTTGTTGCGATTTTTGTTTTCGATATTACATATAACATGATTTATATTCAAATGTATACTATATCATTTACAAAGCGAAAAAGTGAAAACTCTAATTTGAAATAAATAAAAACTTAGCTAAAAAACGTATCTAATAGCATGCATGGCAAACCACCATGATATATAGATATGAACTAATCTTTATTTCTTCCAATAAGTATGACCTATTTAAAAAAAATATTACGAGCTTGTAAATTTTGAAACGAAAAGGTCAAAATGAATACTCTTAAAAACTATGATGTCTTAGTTAATTAATCGCGCTTTGTTACAAAAATACGTTTTTACGAAATGCGTTTTGTCTATTATGGGATTTAATTACATTTCTTTTACTGCATTATAAATGTGTCAGAATCACCTAGCTTAGAAGGAATTTAGTTAATTTCTGTACAATTTTATATTATGTTCGAGCATTATTTGAACATCACATTTCTTGAAAAAATGGAATTTAAAAAAAATAAATGTTGCGTAGTAATATAAAACAAATAACAGTCGTCTATTTTATATCGTTTTTACGCATCAAATACATATATCACCTAAAGGCAATATAAATATATTTTAATCAATCATTGTAAATAAACCAATCTTTAAAGAATTCACAATATTTTTAACTTCACAACATCATTGATTATCACATTAATAAGTAGATGTTTACAATATTTTAACTATACTAAAACATGTTCATAGATTGAAGATAACACGCATAACTTATTTTGTGAAATTTATGTGTAATAAATATGAATATGGATAGAAAGTTTATTTGAGATGCGTTTTTTACTAACTCAAACATATATATTTCAAAATTTCATGTGCATTTGAAAATTATATACGAGTAATAGATGCATACAAAATGTATTTGAATTCTTAAACACTACAAGATAAATTAATATATTTTTTTTAACGAACAAAAATAATGCATCACATTAGAATATAATTCGTATCCACCGTGTGATGACTGTAGAAACAAACTTCAGCGTATTTAATTTGAACCGGACTCAACTCAGATGGTAACATTTTTTTATCTGGCCGTGGGGTGGGCGGCCGGTGGCTCCATTCGCCGAAATTAATTTTGATTTTTAGTCCCCCATTTTCCCCCAGCGTTGCGCCGCTCGGGAAAGGCTCCACCGCTGTACAGGTGTACGTTCGCCGTTCACCCGGGAAACTCCAGGAGGTGGCCGAGCCTGAAAATGCTTCTCGCGGGAACCAAAACTAGGAAGCTGCAAAGCCCACTCACCGGCCAGCTGAAATAAAAGGAGACTGCTGCAGACGCGAACTAAAGTTGCATAACGCCCTAAAAGTTAAACAATTTTTAACAGTCAGTCAGCCAGGTATCGTACGGTACAGTCAGCCAGGTACAGTGAATATTAGGTAAATGTAGTTGACAGTGAAGCACGAGTTTTACGTATATTTCGTAAATAGCAGAAATAAAATATTTATATGACAGAATATTAAGATATATTAAATTTTTTATAAAAAAATAATTATTATGATAGGAATATTACGAGATACAGCTTTTATTTCGATTTTTTTTTAAATATATTTTTACGTTAATGTCATTTTTCAATGCCTTCACTGTACGCCCCTGGTGAATAGAATTAGAACATCTTCAATAAATGCAAATTAACTTTGTGGTAACATTTTATATTATTAATAATTAAATCAATTCACTTTGTTTAAATCACAAATTTTATTTTAAAACACTCAAGTGCCACTTGGTTTGGGTATGTTGAGCGAATGAATGAGGAAAGAAAGAATGGTAAGAAAGATTGACGGCTGCAGAAAGGGAGGCTGACTTGGTATTACCAGGTTAACAAGAAGATGGTCATGTTAGGAGCAGCAACAGGCGTCGAGCTTGTATGCGAAGATGTATGAACTTGGATGACGCGAAAATTGTGTACCAGCACAAAATAGTGTAGTGCTCCATCCCCTCTGCCTGCCCCCGCGGTGAAATAATGATATGGTCATTAAGTAAGTAAGTATAGCGATTGTGAGTTAAGCACGATGAAACTATATTTAATGAGCGACCAATAAACTTCAAGGGTCCATATATACCAATGTCTCAATATCTACGAAGTGAAGCCTTAATATCTACGCAAGATATGTAATATCAAGAATGAATAAAACGAGATATGCGTACATTTAAATATTTTTATGGGAAAAAATACTTTTAGGACGTTCCATTTTCTTATAATTTGATAAATAAAATAAATTGGATAAATTGAAGGATAAACGGAAAAAATCTGATTTGACATTTTCATAAAAATCAGATTGAATGCCAATAATATTTTTCATACGAAAACCTACAAAAAGGGATGATAAAAATAGATTTTTGAGATTTAATTGATTTAGCCCGTCAAAAGTGGCATGTTATGTTTAAATTTCAGTTTTACCATAGAGTTATTTTTATTTTACTTAATTTGCTTCAGTTTTTCGCATCATACCAATTAAAATTTAACTTTCACAACTAATAAACTATCGCGAAATCGTAGTAGGTATGTTATATACTATAAATTTTTGATAATATTGTTTATTTATGTGTGCATCATTATAAGATTAAAAAATAATTTTAAAATTTTGAAATATGTTTTCGAATCCGGCCCTTGCCAAGATAGATGGACATAATGAATGAATGACTGAATATATCTGACGAAGCTCCTAGAATGGGAGTACTTATCTGAATGGACCAGGGCTGAATGCCGGGGCAAGCAAAGTATCAGGGTGGAAATGGAGGCACGCAGCAGAATGCACACAGAAACGCGCCGCCGCCGTGGGCATGAAAAAATATCAAGTGTGCTATGAAAAGAACGGAAAAGATCATATACGTATCATATTTTATGGTAAGAATTTCAACTGACATGATAACTGTATTTTAGAAATAAAAAAAGGAACCCATAAAAACCAAGTTTTTATTATACTCCCTTTCTTTGTAAAATATAACAACAATTAAAGGCGAATTAAAACATATAACATAACACTAAACTTACAGTAATTTAATATATATCTAAAATGTCAGATGTTTTGAGAAGACACTTCATGCTTTGAAGATTAAATTCTAAAAACATTTGTCAGTCAATTTAAATTTCGACATCGTAGTGAAGTACCTATTATGTATACCGACGGAGTAATTCAAATTTAGAAAATACTCCGAGACGTTATCGGGCCGCCGTTGCTAATCAAACTTTTCTAATGATTTCAATTTGAAAAAACCAATAAAATTTCTAAAAATCCGAAATTATACTATAATTATTAATTTTTTGTAACGAAAATTTTATAGATCTTTTTGATCGTCGCCACGAGTCTACTTGCCAAGTTTCAGCTCGATTGGTTCACGGAAAAAGGGTAAAAAAAAGGGCTAGTTTCAAAATTTCTTTTTGTTTTGCCAACATAAAAATTATTGCAATCGTTACAATTAAGTCTATAAACTGCTGATTTCATGATAGGATTATCACTATCCTTGAAACTAGGGTTAAAGAACATATCAAAGCATTAACTAGCAATATTGATTCTGATTTCGCAAAACATTTAATAGAATTTGACCATACATTTGATATTAACACAGGCTTAAAATTTTTACATTTCAACTATAAGATACCTCAAATAAATAATTTAGAAATACTCGAAATTAGGAAAAATGTTAATATTAAGTCTAATATAATAAATACACAGACGAAATTTTTGCATAATCCTATTTTGAATATTTTTCCACTTAACATTCCAAATGACCCATAATAATCAACACCTCGAACCCCCCCCCCCCTCCCCTCACCTACCCCCTCAACCACCCCTTCACCGTAACATATTTGCTTGTTTCAACTTTTAAGATTAGTACACAATAATCCTGATGAAGAGAACATTGTTCTCGAAACATGTAGATTTTTTAATCTAATATAGTGGTGAAAACAAAGTAATTTGTGTTTTATTTTAATCCAAAATTTTTTTTGATGGCAAGCCGGCAAGCAAGCAAGCAGACGCCACGAGTTAATAATATAAAGGGAGTAAATATAAATAGTATTTGCATTTATGGACTACCAAGTTTCAAAGTAATAATTACTTGCATCATTAATGGATTTGACGTTCACATTGTAGAAATTATTCATGATGATCCTTAAAATGGGTAAAAAACAAAAACTATGTTACTTCTACATGAGTTTAATAATAATTTTATCCAAATAGTAATAATTCAATTGTCTGTCTGTCACATCCTAGAATTTATAACAATTTAATTAATTCCGTTTGCAAAATTAGTATGAAAGCTGATATTTTATTAATGAAATAGCATGATTTCAAACAGTACATATAAAAGCTTACATCGGTCGCGGAACGCCGCTACATTCCTTTGTACACAAAATGCGATCGGTCGACCCGTTTGCCAATTGCCGATTTTACGCTAACTAAAAGACGCGGTGGAAGATCCGCGTAGTGTGGCGCCGGCCTAATTTTGGGGTATAACAGCAAAAGCAGTAATATTCAAAAAAATAAAGAAATTTTTTGAATGCAGTCACTGAGGATAACTAATTTAAAATGTACTGAATCTAGATTTTATGTTTTCTATAAATTTATAGGCTTATGTTTCATATAGAATTTTGAATTCAGTACACTATAAATTAGTAATCCTGCATTATTTTTTTTTGGATATTGCTGCCTTTGCTTTTATACCTCACAATTCATATATACCTGACTTAAATAAAATAAATAAATAAAGCTGAAATTCAAAAATGAAAATTCCGTCATTGTTGACGGGTTATAGCTAGTATTTTATTACTTTTTTAGATTCAAGATTAACATAATCTTGCATCGACATCAAACTACTTTCTCATACAGAAGTTTTTCATGAATTAGGTGTCCAGCAAATTTAGTCAGTACCTAATCAATTGATTATTTGTATTTTCACCTAATAAGCCATATAAAAATTCTATATTGTATATGAATAATACCTCAAATGAAAGGTCACCTTTTTTTACTCCCTTTCTTTTAACTCATAGCGTCTGCTTGTCGGCATGTCGGCTTGTCTGCTTGACTGCCGAAAAAACTTTTCCCGTGATCCAATCGAGCTGAAACTTTGCAGGCAGACTCGTGGCGTCGGTTAAAAATTATCTAACAAATTTTCGTTCAAAAAATTTAATAATTATAGTATAATTTTGGATTTTTCGAAATTTTAATGTTTAATTTTCGAGCCTGACGCGTGGAGTAGGTGCGAAACCTGTTTCAATTGGAAAAAGAGTATATAAAAAAATTTTTTTTATGGGATACTTTTTTTACTATGAAGATGAACAGCCTCAAAAATGTTTTGGGCTCATACGGATACGATGAGTCTGAACTAAGCTTCTTGTGAATGTAAATATTTTATGTAAATATAAATTTTTGATATTTGTTTCATTTATATATTTCTAACTTATTTATAACATTTAAGAATTAAATTTATATTTCTAATGTACATGTTGTATAAAAAATAAATAAATTGAAAAATTGATTTGAAAAAGTAATCGCTGAAATAGCGACTTTTTCCAATCATATCTTACTGGAATTTTTTAGAGTGTCTGTAATATTCTGGAATACTCTTTTTAGAATGTCTGTATATTTATTTAATTTATTATTTAAAATTAATTTACTGTGTAATAATAAAATTAAGTATCTACGCAGATATTAACGATTTTCAAACCGGGAACTTTATCTCACATTTTTAAATTACAAGCTCTATAGTTATACACAAATTTTAGCGGTAGGCACTAAATATTCAAATATTTTATTTAACTTAAGTAATATTATTGTTCAAAAAGGCGAAGAAAATTGAAGCATTTAGCAAACACCAATAATCGAATATTATATTTCCCATATATTTTCTTAAATGTAGTTTCAAATTACACAAGTACTAACTGAAAATGAATTAAAAGTACCGAAATGACTATCGACACATGATGTTAAGTGTAATTTTGTTAACTGCTGCGTCTGTAAGAGTGTCAGTTATAATATAATTTGTATGGGTCAATTTTTTTCCTATTTTAGATCTTTGATCTTGTGGGTGTAATAGTCATCATGTGAGTCTGTTTTAGACACCATCCAAAAGTTGTCTGTATGATTTTACATCCCCTTGTTCATTATTTGGTAAACGTATTTTGATCTTGATCCTTTCTATCACCTTCCTTCACTTCTCTGAGGTTTGTGATTTGTCTGAGAATGAGTTAAATTTTCAATGGTTTTGAATTTCTTTGATTTTCATTTACTGTGGAAATCTTTTCTTGCCAATCCTCATTTGAAATTCTCTCAATCCGGGTAATTATTCCATCCGCACCAAATCTTGAATCCGTAAAATCTATTTCTTCTTCTCTGGTCTATTGTCTAGGTTTTACTTCTGTGTGCTATACTTTGCTACTATGCATAATACTATACTCCTATAGATGAAAGTACGCTCCTTTGTATGCAATAATATGCTTCTATATATGATAGGTACTATTCTTATATGTGTGATTTTTTTAAATAAAAAATAGAGATGAGAATACATAATACGTATCGCATTAATATTCTTAATATTTTAAATATGTGTTGTTGAATTTGTGGTCCAATATTATAATATTTATTTCAAAATGCGTACAACTAGAAGTTGAATGAAATTTTTTGGACTATTATACATGCAAGTTCAAATGGTTTATAATTATTATTCATAATTTACATCCATCACAAGGTAAAATGACGTAAAAATCTGCTGAAATATGATCACATTCTTCAATAGTTCGAATAATTACGTCGCAAATAAGCAAACTATTAATATATAATCAAAACGCATCCCGCATACTAGCAATATTTTTGCATCATTTTGTAACCCTGGTGATGTATTTAAAATATTATGAGTCCAGATGAATGACGTGGAACTGAATTTCACTAAATAGGACTAACTTGTTTATTATTACCCTATTATCGTAGTGGATTCGAACCACCGATCACTGAATGAAGACGTGAGTCGTAATCATCACACCAACAAGATAATATGCGCCTATATGCTATAATGTGTTTTTATGTATATTTATGTTTCTAGGTATGATAGATAGATAGATACCTATATAAATTAATTAATTAATTACGGAAAATAAAAAATATTCTTAAACAAAACATTAACCCTTTTTACATTAAACAATTATTCTACACATATTTACATTTCAACTTATGACTCACTCAACTTTCACTAAGATTACACTTGATACTTTGTAGATATATAATTACTACCTTATGAAAATAAATATCACTGACGAATTCAAAAAAATATTATAATTGTGTTCTATAACGCCACTCTGGGACAGGCGTAGCCTAGTAGAGTGGCATAATCCACAAATTTAACAAAAAAAAATGTGTAATTTATCTTATATTTTATTGTTAAACTAGTATTAAGTACCTTTATTTGTAAACAAGGATTTTTTTTAAATAAAAAAAAAAGATGAAGCGTAGTACATATGTAAATCATGTGATTTTTTAAATTTATTTTTTGCTTCAAAATAAATGTAATTCTTATGATCTTTCGAATGCAGGTACCTAAATAATATGACCTTACAATGCTTTTCCTAAAAATATATCATATTGCCATAAAACATAAGTCATTGTACTCCTTTTATCCCAAAACCGTATATTAAAGATCCCGAAGTTCCTGTATACTACACAAATGCCTGAATACCTTTCTATAAATTGAGTTGGGAAAAAAACGACAGATAATTTCGAAATCCTTTCATCGCGAGGGAGGCTGCCTTTATGCAAAGCGGTCCATCCGAGCAAAATATGGGATTTAGAGCGAGCAATTAAAGAGAAGGAAAAATATCCTCAATGAAGACAAGTACCCTTGACGATGCCCACGTGAATGCGAAAAGGACTTTATCAATTGGATATTTTGGTTTACTTGAAGTTTGCAGGTAGTCTGAGATATTTGACGGACGGACACTTCATCAGAACGGACCCACTTCTGAAGTATTGCTGAAGCAAAGCTGAAGATGTTCAGCACAAAGGGAGTTAGCATTTTAATTAGTTAAGTGGGGGAAAAATTCTGCGAATTCTGTTTTCAGAACATTTTTTACGTTTTGTACACAAACAATTCTTCGTTTTTACCGTGAACACGTGGAATGCCACGTAGATTTAGTCCATTTTTTTCGCGAACTAAATTATGTTTTAAAGGAATAAGTAATGAATGCTTGATGGTCTAGTGGTAAAGTGTTGCACTGGTCGCGGAATTGAAAATATGAATGTGTGACGTACTTCATTTTTTTATTTTAAAAAAATGTTCGGAATAATAAAATGATCAAAAAGTCCCGAACGAAAATTTCATAACAACATTGATAATTTGGTTATTTAATATGATAAAATTTCAACATAAATATGAATTAGGCGATAATTATTTTTTATTTTTGCAAAATATGATATTATCCAAGAAATCGTAACATTAATAATTACATTTTTGTATGATTAAATACTTTCTAGGTGCTTGGGTCTATACATTGAAGTAAGCTGCGTTAGAATTTCATGCAAATAAATCCAATAATAACCCTACATTGTTGTAATAACAATATAAATTAAATCAGATACACATAAAAAATTAAATTATTTCTGAGAAATATTAGTTATCCATAGTTTATTTAAACGAATTCACTCCGAACACCAATATTTTTACTTAATTTTTTCTAGATCAGATGGATAGCACAGTTTTTTCTATAAATGATTCATCGCTCATCCATAATCGTGTATCTTCTTACGAATAATTTTTCCAATGATATCAAATCAATTACGGACGTTTCCTATTACTTTAAAGCCTAGGGAACTATTTTATGGCGTGTTTCTCTTATATAAGTTCCACACAGCAAATCAACTTATGATTCTAAATTTATTTGCTTAAAATTCCCGTGAATTTAAGTTTTCTAAAAATAATCAACACTACTTTTAAAACTTTTTTGATAGGTTAACAACCTACGTAATGCTGCTATCATAATATGTTATTCTCACTCGTACATTTCGGATACCTTCTATCATATTTAAATCTTAATTCGTCAACTTCAAGCTTCATTTCTGTAAATAAGTCTCAGTTCTAGAAGCTGATTTTGTTCGGGCAATTTCGCCTCAGACGTTCAATTTACAATTCTATTTTATTCAACTGCTAATTTTCAAGAAGCAAGAGTAGTTGTGAAACATCGAATAATAAACATTTATATATTTTTATGCCACCGTTACAATCAACCTGCAACACAGCCTTTAAGGTTCCCTCTAGCGCTGTTCACGGGTAGGTAGGTACTGGGCTTATACAAGTCATCGCATTCCACTCGTACTTGAGTTGCCATCCAAGTTTCTATTAGTGGCCCGTCGCTAAATAGATTGGTTATGCGAGCGACAGCCACCCAATCAGCCGCCTCCCGGTAGGTATCCAATTTACTTGCAGCTTTACCCCCCTGTACAAGCCAAACCACCCCTACGAGCCCTTCCG